>JAASGT010000735.1:0-17041 GCA_023334315.1 Globisporangium alternatum
CAGGCACTCGATCTCGCTCTCCAACCGTCTTCTAGTCTCATCGTCTTCGTCTGATTTGCTCGACTGCTGCTGCAAACGCTGTATCTCGATAACCAAAGCTGCAATTCGAGCCTGCAGCTTCTGTTTCTCATCGTCAAACGCCCTTTTCTCCTGCTCGCGCTGCTTCTTCCGCTCTGCCAAGCAGAGATTTGCGACCTCGAGCTCTTCTCTTACAGCCTTGAACTGGGCCACAGCGTGTTTGGCTCGGTCTCTCTCAATAGCGATGGACGTTCGCTGCTGCTCCTTGAGAGACGCCACGTTCTGCTTCTCCGACGCCAGCGCGTGCTCTATCGTCGCAAGTCGCTGGTTCCAGTTGCTCTCGTCCGCCTGCTTCCGCTTCAGTACTTCTTCGTCGTCCGCAGGGATCGACCGACTGAGTTTGGACTCGAGCAGCTGCAGTTGGTTCTCTTGGTGTAGTAGTTGCTTCTTGTGCCACTCCAAGGCCTCCAAGCTCGCGTTCAGTCGGCTTTGTGTCTGCTGCAGACTGCCTTCTCTCTCTACGATGGCGCTGTCCGCCTGTGCTAGATTCAGCTCTTGCTCACGCGAGTGAAGTTCTGACTGAGCCAACTCTGTCCTGAGCTGCTCGATGGTGCTACTGCGCTGGACAGCTTCCGCCCTGAGCGTGTCGAGTTCGCTTTTGAGTCCTGCTGTTCGCTGCTCGGATTGCCTCAGCTCCGCCTTCAGCTTCTCGACTTGCTCGCCGACCAATTTCAACTGAGCACTCGACTTCTTGTCGAATTCTTTCGAAATCTGCTGCGTTCGAAGCTGCAGCTCGTCCTCTTTCCGCCTGAGCATTGCCTCTAGCTCCTGTTTGTCGAGCCACAGCTGGTGCTTCTCCTGCGAACTGCTCACCTCGAGCTTCTTGTAGCGCTCTGCTGCTGCCGAGAGCGCCTTATCTGTAGATATCTGCTGAGATCCCATCGCAGTGCGCTACATGAAGGAAGATCACACGTTGAGTTAGTTGCATGAAAATGGCGAAGTGAGCAAGTCTTTTCATCTCGTACCAGGTTCTCGAACTCTATCGAGTGCGCCAGTACGGATGCCTGCATCTGCTCCATCACGCGAGTCACTTGTCCTTTCGAGCCCTCGATCTCGACCTTGGCTTGTGCTAACTGAGAAGCACAACACGGTTGTCGATTAGTGAAAAACGTGTTCATACTTCGTGGCAGAAGGGAACGCAGTTTCGCCTCAATACCTCTTTACGAAGCTGTTCCTTCTCGTCCTGATACGCTTGGATCGACGCCTGAAGCGCACGGAGTTCGCTCTCGAGTTTGCTGTTTGTCGCCACAAGATCTACATATCTCTCGCGGTCTTTCCCTGTTGCCGCTAACGATGCTGCAGGAGTCGTTCCTTCCTGCGGCTCTCGATTCTGCTTTGTCAGCTCGACTTCTATCCGCCAGTTTGACTGCAGCTGCGCCCACCCCAAGGACGAGCCTTTGCTCTGTTCAGCGACCATCAAAGAGATGAGAAGTCGAGCGAATCAGACTACAATAGTGGTCTTAGAATGAGTTGGTACCTTGACCAGCGCGTCTTTGAAGAACACGATGTCCTCCGAGAGCTGGGCAAGCTGCTTGTCTCGATCGGCGACCGTTTCCACCAGCACGGTCTTCTCAGCACTCGATGCCAGCATCCTTTTCTTCAGCGCCTGTGATTCATTCCAACCATCACAACAGGTTGAAAGTTATCGTTCAGCAGAACCAAGGAGAGTTTGTTGCTAAGATTCGTACCTCTGCTTGGTGCAAGACGCCAAGGAACGCACCAGTGAAAACTGAAGCAGGGCTAGTGACGCCACAACCATTTCCATAGGGCAATGCACTTTTGTCACTACATCCAGGCGGGCTCTTCAACTCCACGCTTTCGCTGTCGTTCTTCTGCAGATCTGAGTCAGCGCCTTCGTCTCGTTCGACAGCAACAAAGTGCTTCATGAGCTTCATGAGTTCGTCGGACAGGATCGTCTCGAGCTTCACCTTTGCTGCCATCATCTGCACAAATTGTTTGGAAAGTATCAGCTACGACATTGGATAGAGTATGCTCAACCCAAGCCGAGGATGGCCACGCACCTGGACTGGATCAGATGAGTAGTTGTATCGTATGAGCTGTGCCTGGACGGACTCAGTCGAGTCGCTGAGCTTGTTCTTGCGAATGTTGTGCAAATTCTTGATGTGGTGGTTGTGCGGAACACCTCGTGAAGCTTTTATATTGCTGCTCTTCTCGTGATTCAGCTGACTCACGTGCAGGATCTCAGCTTTCAACTGGCGAACGTAGCGCTCGTCCATTGTCGCTTGTGATGAAGAAGATGCAGACTGCGTGCCAGCCCGCGACAATGTATCATCGTTTTCCTCACGAGCGTCGCTGCTTCCGTCCTCAGTTTCAGGATTCGACTCTGTACGAGGTGAAGCAACACAGAGCTAGTCAGGTATTTAGAGGCTCAAACTACATTCACATCATTTAGATTGCTCCTCTTACCTTGAAAGCACTCATTTCGCTTCGCAAACAACTCGTGAACAGCCTCAGGACGACTTGGCGGGAGCGTCCGAGCGCCCTCGCGAGCTGTTCGTGGTCGTTGCTTCATCGACGCTGTCGAATCGGTGAGCTCTACAGAAACAGCAACAAGTAGAAACTCAAGCTGCTAAGTCCTCTAGCTATGCAGTTCAAGAGAGCTTTCACTTGTGCATCCCGTACCTGGCCGTCGGAGACCTCCGCTCTGTGGTCTGTGAGTTTCGCACAAGCTTTGGATTTAGTTTAGCTCATCTCAACCTTCCTCAATAGCTCGCTTACCTGTTCATGCGAACTGTTGGAGGCCGGCCGTGCTGGTTCACTTGGTTGCTTCCTGGCGCCGCAAACGGAGGCACTACTAGTCCCTTCGCGTTGCTGTTGTTGTTGTTCACAGAGAAGTTCTCTCCGTTGACATGCAACTGCTGCTCATCCTCGACTCTGCTGGAGTCCAGTTTCCCATTCGGTGCCGTGAAATGCGACGAGAACGACTGCGGTCTACACAATTATGCAAACACAGCGAGATCTCATCAATCAGCACAGACGAATCTCGATTGCTGGCACTCTTGATTCAACTCGCTTACCGTGGGCGTTCGTTGAGAAACACGACATTCGGAGAGCTCCGACGAGGCGCTTGCGGGCGGCCATACAAGTCCATTGTGATGTTGGTTGGCTAGCGAGCAACTTGCTTGTACTTTGGCGAGGACAACGAATCTCTAGTGCTGTTCTCGCTCGCCCATGTGATCGCGTGCACTCGCTGATGAATGGCTTGAGCTTGTTCGCTCGCTTGCTTAGTGTCCGTGTCAACTGGCCCACAGAGGCTGCGCTTTCTCCATTTTCGATGGCGGCGGGGCAAAAATACTAGCGGTTTGAGGAATCGAAACGGCTTCGATCGAAACAGCTTTCGGAGGCGGCTGACGAAAATGCGGCGTCTGCTCTTTGTATCTTCAAGCGACGCACGCGCGATCCGAATGACTGACAACTGGAGAAGCAGCAGCAGCACATTATAGATCCATAGCTGCGGCTGTCATGGAGCTCACATGTGCGTAGTGGTCGTGATAAACATTTTTGCTCCGTGGTCTCTACTGGTGATCTCTCACACTTCGTTCATCGTTTTTTTCTCCTGGATACTGGACAATGCTCCTCAGCTCACAATGTTTGAGCCCACTCAAATGCTTTTGCATCCATTGGCATGCTGGCAGATTGCAACTCACCACTCACCTCACCGTCTTGATGGAGATATTTCAGATCTCGTGCCTCGTGCTCCAGATCTTCCTCGCCTTCCACCAGTGGTATCTGTACGCGTTCGTACTCGTCACGCTGCTGCTCTTCATCTACAAAGGTGCGCTGCAACGGCACCAACTCTATTCACCTTGTTCGCTCATGATCTCATCGGAAAACTCACCGCTGGGAATGTCAGGAATCATGCTGCCGTACCCGCCAACCGGAGCGTACACCTGGGACCTCATATTCCTCTTTCTCTACTTCATCATCGAAAATACGCGGCTCTTTCAAGGTGCGTCGGCGATCTGCTTACTGCTTTGAAGTCCGGAGATCGCTCGCCACCCCTGAAGCTTCTTGTTTCTGGTCTCACGCTAATGAATAGCATCAAAAGGCAACCGCACCAAGCAGATTGGACCGCTCGTGCTCGCCATGGTACTCGCCATCCCAGCACTCGTCTGCAACATCTACTACCTGCAACTGCAGACATATGCGTGAGTGATCGAGTCTGAGATCCAGTCAACTCTTGGTTACGTACCGAAGGCTTTCACTAACTTTGGCTTCTCAAATGCCTCTCTCTCTCTCCACCTTGCAGCTTGCGCCTCGAAACAATCATCAACGGCTTCTCGATCGCTGTGATCTGCTGCGAGGTCTTCTGTTCGATCTTGACGCTCTTGCTGCTTCTCGGTAAACACTCGGTCTGAGTCGTTGAAGATGTCCTGTTAGTTGTCAGGAGCTAGTATGAGCAAATCAAACCCTGGCATCCCATGCAAGACACCCAACGTATACAGCTTTGTGGAAATGTACTTGGGATTCGTCTGTGTGTGTTTGTTGCTGTTTCTCTTTGAAGAAGATATTCATGTGTACACGCGAGGCAGAGCGCACGCGACTCTATGCGATGGTGCCATGCAGGATGACCTGCTCGCCGCCGGCCTCTCGTGCGGTGACCTTGCCCAGGTGGTACACCTTCTCGCCGGTCGCTTCAACCATTTGCACGACTTCGGCGACGTTCTCATTTGGCAGCATCAGCACCATGCCGATACCACAGTTGAAAGTGCGCGCGATCTCCGTCGTCGACAGGTTGCCCATCTTCTGCAGCCACTTGAAGACTGGCGGGAGTGGCCAGCTCGAGCACTCGATCTCGACCGCCAAGTCCTTCGTGAGCACGCGAGGGATGTTCTCCAGCAGACCACCACCCGTGATGTGTGCGAGCGCGTGGATCAGTCCTTTCTTCACGGTCGGCATCAGCTGCTGCACGTAGATTTTCGTTGGGGTCAACAGACTCTCACCCAGCGTCTTGCCAGCTTCGAAAGGCGATGGGTCGCTGTAAGCAAGACCAGACACCTCTACGAGCTTGCGCACCAACGAATAGCCGTTCGAGTGGACACCCGACGACGCCAGACCGAGGACAGTGAAGCCCGTCTGCACTGGCAGTGGGAGAATCGCACTCTTGCGAACCGCTCCGACGCAAAAACCAGCCATGTCGTAGTCGCCGTCGTGGTACATCGAAGGCATCTCGGCAGTTTCACCGCCGATCAGACCGCAACGCGATTGTCTGCACCCCTCCGCAATTCCCTTGACGACGTCCGCGGCTTCGTTCACCTCCAGCTTGCCGCAAGCATAGTAGTCCAGGAAGAAAAGCGGTTCAGCGCCCTGAACGATCAGGTCGTTCACGCACATCGCGACGAGATCGATACCGACAGTGTCGTGTTTCTTCGCCAACTGCGCGACACGAAGCTTGGTGCCGACACCGTCCGTACACGCAACGAGCACGGTGTCGTTGTCGTAGCCAGCAGCCTGGAGGTCGAACAGACCACCGAAGCCACCGAGGTCGGCATCACAGCCGACACGGACAGTCGACTTGCAGTACGGCTTGATCATGTCCACCAGCTTGTTGCCGGCATCAATGCTCACACCAGCATCCGCGTACGTGATCTCCTTCTTGGTCTGCGTCTGCTTGATCAGCATGCCAGTCTGGGCGAGCTTGATAGCGTGGAGGAACGCAGCGCCTTCCAGTGGCTGCACGCGGGCCTTCAGGCTCTCCGCAGTGTCAGTCGGAAGCACTGGACACTTCTGCTGCACGGCGATCGGGCCAGCATCCACGTCTTCAGTGACGAAGTGGATGGTGCAGCCACTCTGGGTCTTCTTCGCGTCGATCACAGCCTGGTGGACGGCCAAGTCCATGCCGCCAGCGAACTCGGGAAGAAGCGAAGGGTGCACGTTCAGCACCTTGTTTTCCCACTCCTTGCAGAATTCACTCGACAAGATGCGCATGTATCCGATGAGAAGAACCAGGTCGACGTTCTTGGCACCGATGACCTTGGACACCTCAGCGTCGAAAGCCGCACGCGACAGACCAGTCGACGAGAGCGCCACGACTTCAAGGTTGTGCTTCTTGGCGCGTTCCAAAATGCCGGCATCCTGCTTGTTGCTCACAACAATCTCGATGCTGGCATTCAAGTCGCCGGCCTCAATGGCGTCGATGATTGGCTGCATGCTGCTGCCACGAGTCGAGCCGAGGACGGCGAGCTTGAGCTTCTTCGCGCCGTGCAGCAAGCCCTTCAGTCCAATGTCCGAGCGGAACTGCGCGCCTTCGAACTGAATCTTCGACACGCCATTGTACGCACGCTTGATCGCAGCTTCGAGAGTCGAGTCGAGCGCAGTGACAGCGAGCACGCGACCACCAGACGTCACGATGTTCTTCGCACTGTCAAGAGTGGTTCCGGCGTGGAACACGTCGACACCAGACAAACTGTCAGCAGCGTCAATGCCAGTGATGACCTTACCCTTCGGGTAGCTGTCAGGGTAGCCCTGCGAAGCTAGCACGACCGACGCAGCAGCACCACTCTTCCACGAGACGAGCGACTTCTCCAGGCGGTTCTCAACGCAAGCGCGCATGATCTCGAACAAGTCGCTATTCAGGAGTGGAAGAAGCACCTGCGTTTCCGGGTCTCCGAAGCGGCAGTTGAACTCCACGATCTTTGGACCAGTAGGGGTGAGCATGAAGCCAGGGTAGATCACGCCGACGTAGACCATGCCTTCCGCCTTCATCGCAGCGATGACGCGTTCGACAATGGCAATGCACTCGCGCTCGAGCGCTGGCGTCAAACACGGCGCTGGCGCGTATACACCCATGCCACCAGTGTTTGGACCCTGGTCGTTGTCGAAGATGCGCTTGTGGTCCTGCGCACCAGGCATCGTGATCACACGGTCGCCGTCTGAGAACGCAAGAAGCGAAACCTCCTCGCCAGTCATGAACTCTTCCAGGACGACTTCATCACCAGCTGATCCGAACGCCTTCTCGAGCATCACTTCCTTCAGGGCTTCGTGAGCCTCTTCCTTCGTTCGAGGGATCAGAACACCCTTGCCGGCAGCGATTCCAGACGCCTTAACGACAATGCTGTGGTCGATCGAGTCCAAGTACGCCTTCGCAGCTTCGTAGTTGGTGAAGTTCTTGTACGCGGCAGTTGGGATGTTGTTGCGTTGCATGAAATCCTTCGAGAAAGCCTTCGAGGCTTCCAGCTGGGCAGCCTTGGCGCTTGGTCCGAAGGTTGGCACACCAGCAGCGGTCATCTTGTCGGCAAGACCTTCCACCAGTGGCGCTTCAGGGCCGACAACACAGAGCGAGACACCCTTGCTGAGGGCAAACGCGATGAGCTCGTCGTGGCTCCCCACGCCGATGTTCACATTGACAATGCTGCCGTTCGCAGCACCGTCCGTGCCAGCGTTACCCGGGGCGACGTAGATCTTGCCCACGGAAGGCGATTGCGCAAGCTTCCAGGCAATGGTGTGCTCACGGCCTCCGTTGCCGACAAGCAGGATGTCGTGCAAAATATCTGCAGGAACAACAAACAACAGAATTGGGTTAGCTTCTGAGCCACAGGCATCATCATCACAAAGAACTTTGCAGCAGTACTCACCGTTCTCGCTGTGGAGACTCGCCGCGATGGTCTGGTCCAATTGCGCAAAGTACGCGAACGCCTTCTCGGCGAGCACGCGGCGCTCTTTGACAGAGTACGCGAGCGTGCCGTTGCTGGAGATCTTGGTGCCAACCTGCGCAAGATCCTGCGCGTCGATCACAACGCTGATTTGCTTGTGGTTCCACGCAGCAGTGCGCACGAACGAGTAGGCGCCGTTGACCCAGTGCTCGAGGCGCGCATGCTTGCTCTTAACCGACTCGTTCGCGGCGATTGTCGGCGGCGACGCAACCACGAGCTCGATACGGTCCGCGAGCAGCAGCTGCACCTCGACCGGCGCGTTCACCGGGATGTGCGGCACCTTTTCGGCGATGAGCGCGGCGCTGAGCGGCTGCGAGCAGAGCACGGCGACGCGGAGGCCGCCGGCGACCAGCTCCTTCGCGAGTGCCACGAGGGCTGTGGCCGGCGCAGGGGCTTCTCCGCAGAGCACGGCGAGCGCGGTGGGGGCCATGGTCGACCTTGTGGGCGGAGGAGGAAGAGAGGAGCTTGGGGGCTTGGAGCGTGGGGGAAACTTCGACTTGTGTGGTGCCGCTTTGAATTCAACATCGCGGCGGCTCAACTGCTACACGTTAGAAACGATAGATTTTAGAATAGAGATAGAAATCCCTCGATGCAGCAACCGAAAACTGCTTTTTAACTTGGATTTTGTATAAATACAGGAGTGATGGTCTACAAGGTATTTGCTCAATGAGGGTAATCTTCAACGTGTTGGGTGTGATGAAATCACTGGCTGTTGCGATCGTGATGACCGGACAGAAACGATCCGCACAAAAAAGCTGGTGCGGAGACCGCTCCACAAAGGATTTGTGGCGTGCAATGTGGAGCGCTCCACAGTGCTAATAGCAACAACAAAAAACGTGCTTATAATAGTGTCATCTAGTGTACTTATAATATTGTAGACCATATACTTTATATTTTTGTAGACATATTGCTGCTGTATAATGAATGTTACTTGAATGTGGATGTCATTATCTTTGACAAGCGAGAACGCGTGCGATTTCGGTCCCATGTTGCATGCGTGTTGAAAAGGCTAGTCATGAAGAAGTGCATTCTCCAGACGTCTTTTGGTTATAATTGCCGTAGCCAGCATCTTGTTCTTGTTCGCGTTGTTGCGCCATCTCGATCGCTTTGTTTGATCATTTCCTTGCGTATGTAAGCGAGGATGGTTGGCAAACAACTTGAAGCATAAGTATACTTTTTCAAACTGTTTGCCGACATTTCATAAACTGGAGATTCCACCTATAGATCTTCTCACCCATCCACTGTCGCAATTGAAAAAACAATATTTTTTATAAAGCCACGACAAAACCTGTTGAGTCAAACACTAGATCTATCTAATTTTAAAACGTGTTTTTGCAAATTCTGTACTTTTAGTCGGTTTTCTAAAGCTGAGAAAACTAATCCAACGAACATAAAAATGGGTGCAAGAATCACACAAAATCGGGTTATATGTCTATGTTTGGGTGAAAAATACTCAGATTTGTTTGCAGGCATCTGAGAGCCTTCTAGTGACATCGACACGGGCTGAAAGGACGCGGACGAAATGCCCATGACGAGTCCGTGGAAGCACGTGCGCTCGAGTCAGCGACCCCATTACAGCTTGTACCACCGACCCCATGCGATGCGAAACACACTTTTGTTTCCAAAGTCAGTGGTGTTTTGCCATCAATAACATGAGTGGACCCTCACGAATGGAGGCGTAAGCTCATGTAGAAGCACAGGGGCATTCTGCGCGTCTATCAACAGCTCCACGTCACTCAAACTCAGCCATTGAACGCACACGAGGCCATCGTTGCTTCCATGCCTGGTTTCGCAGAAAACGGCGGCGCTCGTTTTGTGTTCCAAAGCAAAGCAGTCTCGTGAACCCAAATGCACCAATCAGCGCCGTCGAGTCAGACCAGGGCCTTCTGCCCGCCCGTCCGTCCCAACTCGACCGACGACGATGAGAATCCCGAGGATCCGTTGGACCGCTTGCTGGTCGCGGCGAAAGAAACCTTGAAATCGGACGGCGTTTTCTCTGCCTCGATGTTGCGATTTTTTAACGCGTGGTGGATGGCCGTGCCAGTCTGGTAAACTCCGCTCTTGCCCACCCGGCCGAAAGGGACACAAGTTCAAAACCAACCATGCAAACAAGTCGACAATGCAGCAGCTTCCGAGCTATGGACGCAAAATGAGCACAGCCCACCAGTCGCGCGGGCATCGTCTCTTTGGTCAGGCACTATACCGTCAGCGTGTTGGCTTCAATGATCTTGTGCGAGCGGGAGAGCGCGTGCCTGACGTATGCGCTGCATTCACTTGGCCACGTCCGTCCACTGTGGCTGGCCACGTAGCTCACTATTTTGAACTGCGCGCTGCTCAAGTATAATTTCGAAGCTTTTTGGACCAAAAAGCTACCAAAAGTAGCATTATCTCGAAGCTTTTGTGTTGCCCAAAAGGCAATCGACGCTTTTGCACAGTAGCGAGCATAGTGAAACCAAGTGGCTCAAAATAAAAATGAGCTGCGCGAATAGCTCGCATTTCGTGTGCCAGCTGCCGATCATGCATCGCCAAGATGTGCGGCTCCTCGGTCCTTAGCGCGGACACTTTCTTTACAGTCACAGCCGCCGGGAACGCAGCGTCTTTACAATGCAAAGGCATCTCTAGCAATGCGATCGCTCTCTTTAGCTTGCGGCTATGTGAGGTTGGATGATGATGGGAGACGGCCGACCAAGTGGCCAAGCCAAGCGAATGCCTCTGTTCCACCCTGCGGTCAGGTGGCGAGAAACCATCCGGTTTCCTCGGCGGCCGCACTTTGGACGAGATGCGCTTTCATGCCATGCGAGTGGTTGAAATGTGAGTATTGCGTCCTTCTCATTGGCTGAAAAATGATGGGATCGAGGATGGACTGGAAAACTGGCGCTCCGACTTTGCTTGTCCGTTGTTGTCGTCACTCCGCGAAAGGCAAACTGCCGTCGAGTACGAGAAGCAAGACGCAGGCGCCGAGTGATCGCGCTAACTTTTCTTTCTTCCGACCCCATTGCCTCTGCATCAGACTGCTACCGTACCAGTCGGTCTCGTTGCCTCTCGCTCTCTCTCTGAAGGTGGCGCACAGTACGAACACGAGTGGATAGCGATGAGCACCTACGTCTTCGACAACATCGACATGCATCATCTATCCACAAAGAAGCAACCGAGCCGCGACTACGACTATGACTTTAGCTTTGGCAAAGGAGCGCCGCAGCAAACGCCAAGCATGATGGTGCCGCTCGAGCAACAGCAGTACTTTGGCGGCGGCACCAGCCACGCCGCGGCGTTCCTGCAGCACCAGCACGTGCAGACGCCGCATCCCGAGTTCGTCTGCAACGTCTCGGACGACGACACAGTCGAGCGCGACATTGACTTGGAGATCGAGGCGCGCATCCGCAGCCTCACGCTTCTTAGCGACGAAGAGAACGTGCTCAACATAAACATGGGACCGTCGGCGCTGCCATCGCAGACGACGACTCCGGAGCTGCCGCGAACCATGTCCCAGCGCATGCTCTCGTCGCTCCAGAAGAACAAGCTGCGGCAAACGCAGCGCACGGAGCGATTGGTGACCGGAGCGGCGCGTCAGCACGCTGTCCACTCGCCACCGCCAGCGACGCCCACGCCCGCGCCACTCCGAAGCGAGACCTCGTTCTACCAGAGCGCGGAAGGAGAGACCGATGGCATTTTGCGGGCAGAGGACGTGCGACCACCGCCACTGAAGAGAAAGGTGTCGACCTCGTGCACGGACCGCCTCGAAGCGCGCATTTCCAAGTCGTTCCTGAATCGACAGGACAGCATCACGTCTGCGGCCGATGCGAACGACTTCTCCTCGCTCTACTCCGGTCGACGGACGTACCCGGCGGAGTCTGTGAAGAAGAACGACCAGCGACTCTCGGAAGGGACGCCGCTGCCAGCTCAGCCGGAGACCAGCATGTCGCGCGCCCTCGAGAAAGGTATGTGGCTTTGATTCACTTTGGCTGGAAATCATCTTGTTGTCGCAGCGTACTCATGAACTCCTTTATTTTCCCGTTTACACGACAGAGCGCACCGCCCTTGCGTTGGCCGATCTGGATAGCTACGGCCCTGCTGGTCGCATGGTGGAGCCCATGGTGGAGAAAGTTCGTCAAGAGAAGAAGAATTCGGACTTGGGCGTCTCGTTCCATTTCTACGGCGGCTCATCCGCCGCCAGCACCGCTCCAACGAGAAAGAACCGACTCGCTCTCACTGCTGCTACTGAAGCTCCTGCTCCACAGTTCCCGCAGCACTCAACTTCGCACGCGATGGTCGTCCCTGCTCGGAGCTCATCGATGCTCGACCCGAAGTACACGGTTCTCGCGAACCAGCTTGGCGACATTGAGAAGCTCATCGACGGAATCGAGAAGTGCTTGTCGGCGTCCACGTTGCCGTCGCTCGCGCCAGTGGTTCTCGGTGAACTGGACCTGTTGAAAGGCTCGACAAAGCAGATCCGTACGAACGGCACGACGCTCATTCTTGCTGAAGTTGGTCGCCCACCGACAGAGGTGAGTCCTTGTCAGCATGCCCGTTCCAACACTTGATGATGTTTCTAACTCACTCTCCATCTTGCTCAGACGGTATTTGCGCTTCGTCGCCTTGTGACTCGAGCGGCTGCAGTTCAGACACGTATCGAGGCGATCATGGCCACCACCCAGGGCATGGCATAACGATTCCAGCCACAGAGAGCAGGCTTCGAATACCTATGTGGAGGCCACCAGCAAGGCTGTGCCAGCAGCATCAACATGCTGCACAGAGCCCCATTTTTATTTAGTTAGTCCGGCTCCGAACGAAGGAGCGCGGATGCGGGTAGCGCCGCCGGGGCGCTTCCGAGCCATAGAGAAGGATTTGTTGTCGTCCCCAGTTAGTTTTCCCCGCTTTCTATTTGTCCACCGGTGACGTCCGTTAATTAATTTGAGTGATCTGACGCTGAACGCTTCAAGCCTTCTGCATCTTCGTCCAAGTGAACCTGTGGAGGTGATGTTGTTGGGGCAGTTCGAGCTCGAAGAGAAGGCGAATCGCCCAGATCGATGCCCTGCAGTCATACAAACATACAAGCGTTGATACGGATCCTGTTAAGAAAACGTCATGAGACTCAAAGATTTCCAACTTCTCAATCCTTTCTCACCAAATCATGTGGAGAAAGCTGCCGAGTGGGGCTGCTGCCTATCGATCCTTGCTTCGATAGAACGGGCTTGAGGCTATTGATCCGTCGCTGGACTCGATTGAGGTGGTCCTGCTTCTTGATAGTTTTAAGCTGAACCAAAAGAACAGACTTTGCGTGAGAAAGCTGGCAGAAAGGGCTGTAGCGAAATTGTCAGTGAGCTCAACTCCACCTCGTGTGCACTGCTGCTATGCTCTAGCTTTGCGATTGCCTCCAGCTCGAACTCTTTCCTTCGTCGGTAGTTCTTGATCTGAGCGAGCTGGTAGATTAAAGCAGCAAAATTCCGGTCAACACAAGTTTCCTCAGAAGCTCGAGATGGACCACCGCATGCATGTGACCAACGAACGATGAAAGAGAACCGACCGCACCTCATCCACTTTCCTCCTGCGCTCTGCTGCCTCTTCGATCAGCTCGTTCGGATTCCGCAGTCTGCAAGAAAGTGATCAACCACACAGTTAAGACAGACGACACTGCGGTGTCTTACAAGGTAAACGAGACGTCATCGTCGCACTTGTATCTCTGAGCAACTCGGGGAACACGAGTCGTGCGAACAGGCGAAAGCTCCACTCGCTGCAACATTTTCACACACAAGAACGCAGGTTAATGCAATGAGGTTGAATGTTGTACTTCGTCGCCCACCGAATCGTAGCTGTGCGGTGCTTCGCATGAATCGAGGCAAACAGAACCTTTGGAAAGTTCACCACTGATACATTGTCACTCTTCGCCGCGTTTTGCACTTTCGATTCGGTAAACTGGGAGGAATTTAAACACGTCTCTCTTGCTCCAGCGACGTGTTTTGAACCGTCATGCTTGCTTTTACTGAACACAGTCACGAGGTTCGTTAAAGACATACAGCAATCGAAAGTATCCTTACAGATACGTACATGATGTCGACATCTCTTCGAGCGCGAGGGACGCCGACGCTGAATTCCATACGGGTGTTCTGGGATGCGGAAATTGGTACCATCGGTGACTGCTGATGGAGCTCGTCCTCATTGCTTGACATCTCGCCAGGCACGGGATGGCTCGTACTAGCTTGGCTTGCGATTTCCGTCGCGAGATCCTCAACGTCGGAGAGCTCCACGTCGTGACAGCTCAGATCGACGCTTTTCGACAGGCTGCTAGGAGCGCTGTGTGATGGAGGCTCGTCGCCTCTAAGGCTACCTTTCACTGCCTTGTTCGTGCAGCTGAGGATCTCGTTCGCGTCGAAAGGGGCCATTATGGGGAGAACAGCTGTAGTGTCGTGAGCTGTGGCTCCTGGTCTCTTCTTTCGTCGGCAGGAAGAATTTGTCGATGGACGGATCCGCTGGAGTTCATCATCGTCGTCGGACAGGTCAAAGAGCGGCATTGCGTTCGCTATGACACTGTTGGTCCCAAGTTTCAGCTTCGATGACATTGCCCTTCAGGTGTGCCCGTGCATACTTCCTCCGCACTTGCGTCGATGAAAGTCAGTCACGAGAGCTCAGCTCTTTCAACTTTGCATTTGTGGGTCTAATTTTAAGTCACGTTGGGTAAATTTCAGATCAGTATGAGAAACATGTGTAGCTCTCAAGGCGAGGGTGGTGTGTATTTGTGGTAGTTGGAATCGACGACAACGCAGCGATGCAACTTCATGCAGTTCATGAGAAATGTGTCGCCTACATCTGAAAAGTTGGGCTGCAACATTAGGGAAAGTCGTTAGTGACTGTAGGTGATCTGATGGTCAGCTGACAATGGATGCGCGCTTTACCGTTTGGCTATGAATCGGCTTTGCTGGGAGACTTGGAGAGGAGTTTTCGGGCGCATGATGCGAGTACGAGCTACTGCAATTGGTTGAGCCACCGGGCGACTCACTCCTATCGAAATCAAGGGTTAGTATGGCAGAGTATCAAGGGTGAGCACTGAATGAGCGAAATGCGCGAAAAACTCGGAGTACCAAGTTGAGGTCTCGCGAACCGATCAAACATTCCGCCACTCGGTCTTTGCTGAGAAGGTGTTTCAGGTCGTGCTTGCAAGGTCATTTGAGGCCGCATGAGCGAGCCCGAGCCGTACGGACGAGCAAGTGCTCTTGGAGCAGCTCTCGCGAACTGTGGAGATGACCCTCCGTGGTTACTTTGGCTGTGCATCACTGGTGCAGCGGAAGTAGTCGATCCTGGCGAAGGATATTGCCGAGAGTTTGCTTGTCCCTTCAATGCCTTGCACTGTCATTCGTGTTGTTCTCGTCAGTTCTCATGCAACATGTTGATTTCACAGTTGTAGAAGCAATCGACTCACCATTTTCTCCCAGTTTCGACATTTTCGTGATTTCTCCTTGTACGCCTGGAAGCGATCACACAGATGAGAGTCATTACCAAGACACAATTATATCAATCCGCATCTTACTTCGCGCAGCTCTTCGTTCGAGGTGGTGATATTTTGCATCTTCGACTTGACTTCTCGCAGTTCAGCCTCGATCTGGTCAGTGTACGTTTTCAGCTGGATGTACTTTTCGCCGTGCTGCGTCTGGAATGCCTTCTGCTCCTCCGCTGTAGAAATCCATTAGTTCGAGCAAAAGATGAAAGAAATCATCGTGAGCATCACTAACCCATTTGACGCCGAATATCCTCCTTCGTGGACACAAAACATAAGGTTATCGCTCTTTTCATCATGTAGATCGCTAGGACGTCAGTTTAGGTTTGTACCTGTCTGTGAATCGTAAATGGTTAGCTTGCATAGTGGAAATGGTTGACTGCTAGCGACGAAATCACTCACCTGTACGAATCTTGTGCAAGTTGGAACTGAAAAAAGGAGTTCAGTCTTCTTTCCCACCAGCATTTTCTCGCTCCATGTAACAACATACCATGACGAAATCTGCAGGAAAGGTTTAGGTAGCTGTGTCAGAGGCGCGATCCTCTTTGAACTAGCGATACAGTGCACTTACTTAGCGATCGCTGGAAGTGCTCTAATCAAGAGAGAAGGACTATGTCAGTAGTTACTCATAGACTTCGCCAGCAATGCATGATTGCACTGACCGAAACACGCTGACGGATCGGCAATCATCTCCTCCCAGATTGCCTACAGAACTGCCATGTGAGTATACCCATTGCTTTGCCAATGACTTTCGCAATTCGCAAACCTCGGTTCTCTGATCAAAGCATGCCACATGATTTCACGTTAGTATGCGCTCGAAGTGTAAACGCTGCCTCTCTAGCAATTGCCGTCAATGTTCGCACCTTTGCATCAGTGACGCCATGGATAGTCCTGTGGTGAATCAAGGTGTACAATTAAGCTGCAATCCATCGCATTAACTCTCGTCACACTTTCTTACGTTTCGAAGATCCCGCCGTGTTGACTACAGCGAGACCAGTGCACAATTGTGTTAGGAAAGAGTTTGGCCATCAAAAGTGCGAAGGTTACCTCGTTCTTACGACTGATTCAAATCTGCTCGAAATGAAAGCTGTCAGATCTCAGTGATCACATAGCTGAACCATTGAAGGGTTAGCATTACCTGCTCTACACGCCGGACACACAAGTCGCCCCGCCCCAAAGTGCTTGTACGCGCATTTTTCCTGCACAAAAAGATCATTGGCTTTAGTTGTCCGGCCACAAAATCAATTGCACCACGAGACACCAAGGCAAAGCAACACTTACACAGAACAAGTGGCTGCAACTTGTGCGATAGCAAGTCTGCGCCGACTGCGGATCTGGAAGAACGGGATCCCAGCACGCGTTGCACCTCAGTTGCGGACGGACGCCGACGCCGTTGGCGGTAGACCCGTGTCCTGCGGCGGACGCCATCTCGTCCATGTCGTCAATCGGCGACGCAATCGATCTGTGCCGACCTCGATTGCGCGCGCTTGACGCCTCGCTCATGCGTCCATCTTCTGTCATGTCCATGTTGCCTTATTCTTTTCGTTCTTAGCTTCGCTTGGTCTGCTGCTGCTGGTGATTTCGGAAATGCGGGGACGACTTGGTGGTCAATCGTGGGAATGATGGTCACTTCAACTTCACCTTCACAATTCAAATCTGAATTGCTTCAGGTCGCGAGCCCAAGTATGTGACTTTTGCCAACGAATAACGTCAATCAACCACCTCGTCCGATTGCAGCTTCAAGCGAACCAACGGACGAAAAGAAGACTGTGAACAGTATCCTGAAAGTGCGACTGTACCC
>JAASGT010000736.1:0-17035 GCA_023334315.1 Globisporangium alternatum
ACTTTCGATCACCTGCTGGACGCGCGCGCGACGCCTGCGATGACGCCATCTTGCAGAAGGTGCGCGTGAATCTCACACGGCACTGTGCAGGAAAGAACGCTTCTCGCACATGCGCGCGCGTATATCCCTCGGTTGATGGTTCCCAATAAGTTGGCTGGGCTCGAGAGTGAGTGTGGCAAGAGTGAGGCTCTGCATGCGCGTGCACCAACACTCGATCTAGAAACACGTCATCGGTCGAGGATCAAGACTGGTTTCGCTGTATGATGCCTCATCAGCTGAGCGTGTGTCGCTTGCTTGTTTGAAGCAAGCGGCAGCAGGCAACACAGCAGGACTTCTGCGACGCTGCCTAAAGGAACTCGATGCGCCGTGTGTGTTTGGTCACTTTCACTACGCATCGAGGCGACCGCTGGCATTCATTGCTGGCTCATACCCTGAACGACAAACGAATGGAAATGGTCGTCAAACGAACACGCTTCACATCTAGCATTCGACAACCATTTCAGATGCCAATTTTCCACCTTAAAAAAGGACAAATCATGTACGATTTTCTAGGGCACATTGTTCTGTAATTGGGTTAAATTATTATAGGACATTTGTCCTAAAAAAAATAAATGTAGGCTCCTTGACAAAGGAAGAAAAAGCGCGCGCGGAAATTCGGTCGCAATTCGCAACAAAAGCAAGTGACGACGCTTGGACTCATGGAGCGCGTGGTGCGGCAGGTGCGTGGGAGTACCGACCACTGGGATCGGAGTATCCTATATTGAGCTGCACTTAGTGACACGGTGTACTTTGTTGCTGTGCGGGAGAGCAGGTGCAGCTGACGCAGCAAGTGCTGGGCGCAGCGGATGTGGAATGGAACGACATCTCGAACGCGCTGGGCGAGCTGGCGCATGCGATCGAGACGCTTGGTCTCCAGCAGCCGATGAGAGACGTCGCACGGCAGCTTTTACCTATCTCTGTGAGTGTGGCGCTCTTACATCAATGTGTTGCTACCCGGGCATGATGCTGACGTCGCGGCTGCTTTCTCTTGTTGCTGTTATATGCTTGGAATAAGAGTGAGCTCGGCGCGCAGATTACAGGCTTCCGATCGAAGCTGGTCGGCGAGGTCTGCAGGCACATCACGCGTATCGTCAAGGTCTTGAAGCGTGATTTCCGTGAACTGGCGAACGAGCTGCTGCCGTCGCTCGTGAGCACCGCGAAAGGAGCGTCAGGCGCCGTGCGACAACCTGGCGCAGCGCTCTTCAACGTGATCTCCGAGCACGTGCGCTACGATCTGCACTTTTTTGGGAAGATCTTTGCACAGTCACCACAAGGTGAGTCGAAATTCCAGCAGTACGACTGCCACGTTGAAGTGTCTGCTCACTCACTAACGAATTTATACGTGTGGCTACGACGCAGTGAAAACTCGTGTGCTGATGCTGGAGCAGCTTGCCGTGATCCTCGCCTGTTGGACGAAAGAAGAGATCGAACCATATTATGGTGACGTAGTAGAAATTGTTCGGCGTGGGCTTCCGGACCCAGCAAAGGAAGTCCGAAGTGCAACTCGCGACATCCTCTGTTCGTTTGCTGCCTTGTGGTACGCTTGACCACGATCGCTTGTTATTAGTACTTGCCTCTCGCATGACGCGAATGCTAACATTGATGCATCATCTAACCTATTTGCAGGGAGGAGCGCGTTGAGGAGCTCGTCGACATCCCGTCGGCTCCAGCTCGAGACCTTTTGCTGAAGGAAAAGCCCCACGCGGTCATCACATTGGCGATTCTGAAGAAATACCCCGAGCTGCAACAGAAAATGGGCCGAACAGAAACGACCGGCAAGACGATCGCACGGCAGCGCTCGCTCTATCAAAAGAGCTCGTCCATTGAGAGTCAAAACGTCGAGATTCACGTTGCCACGCCGCCAGGAAAGACGCGCGCGGATCAAGACGTTAAAGGCACACTGAGTGACGCGGTAGCACAGAATCCGTCGATTCTTCGACGACTCTTCCAAGATGATGACAGCGAGAAGACGAAACCAGCACCAGCAGTCAGCAGCATTTCTGGTATCCCGTATCGATCTCCGTCCAAGGTGGGCGCAGTTGACTCTGGAGCTTCTCAGACAGAGTCACAACCGCTGTCGAATGGAATCCCCGTACCTCCTGCATCCACGAGACCGGATGACATCTTTCGTCGGTCGCGCATTGAGTCTAAAGCGGAAGGATCGAGGATCCCACCTCCATCGACAAAGAGCCCGGTCCTTCGGAGCAAACTCACTTCGCGAGCTTCCAGTATTTCTCGCTCGCAGGATTCTCCTCCGCAGGAGTCGAAGACTTCGCCGAGCCGTATTCCGAAGCCAGCTCGAGCAACGTCATTATCGATGATCAATTTCAAGCTACCGAACAAGAGCCCGAGCAAAGATGATGGTGACGAGAATCTGGCGAGGGCTTTAAATGTTCGGGATCATTTTCTGGACAGTCCCATTCCAAGTTCAGCCCCGACGCCGACTCCAATTCGATCCGACAGCAACGTGACCGTTCGGGCGAGAAGGAGGCTCACCACAACAAGCAGTGAAGAAAGCAAGCTGATGGCGCCCGACCCGATCCCTGTCCCAGTCAGTGCAACGAGTGCAGTTGAAGCACAACCGCCGCGTTATGAAGACAAGCCGTCTTCATTCGTTGCTGATGCGGTCAGTACAACCGATGCACTCAGCTCAGAGCCGCCGCATTTGTCGCGTAACGAAGATCAGCATCCACACGAAGTCGAGCCGCTGCCACCAACAAATGCACTAGGCTCGGCGATTTTCGAGCAAGAACGACAGCAAAACGCGGACCAACGCGCAGAGGAAGCCATGCTCGCACTGGAAGAGAAACCAGCACCAGTAGTTGTCAACAGTTTTCAAGAAGCTGAGGCCGGCCACACAATTGACGACCAAGTGGCAGATTCCAACGATGCTGATATCGAAGAGACGATGCTGATCAACCGCGAAGTGACGGCACGAGATTACGCGGAAAAGGTGCCAGTTACACGTGAACGAGTCGGTCGTGAGGAAAAAGGCTCGGACAGCAGCCTGCCAAATGATGCGCTGGTGAATTTAAGAGGCATTCAGGAGAAGATGGCACGGCTCCAGGCACTCACGCGAGTGGATATTCGCGGACTTCCGATGAAGCCACGTGGAGGCAACGTTGCTGAGTCTCCTGTCGCTCGCCCACGAAGTGCTGGACGAATGCACCCTGTTTTCAGCGAGCCGCTACCTCAGTCACATTCGCAACCCAACAATATCGACAAGAGCTCGATTGCTAACAGTCGACAGGCAGCCGAACGCGGTGATTTCTCGCACCAGCGTCGGGATTCTGAGTCGGTCAATCGATTCTTCGAGGTCGAGGAAGAAATGAAGAGACACGTTGCTGAGAGCCGAGCCATCGAGGAGAAGAACCATGAGGCAATGCACGACTTCAAACCTCCTTTGAATCGAGGACTTACACCTTCCCAGCACAGTGAGAGAGACTATGAAACCCGTCAGCAAGACTTTCCAGTGCAACGTCGACGAGTTGGAAAGCAGGCAAGTGCTGACATTCATCGTAAGCAAGTGGAGAAGCAGTTCCAGGGACTCGTGAGAGAAGCGCAAGCGAGCAGTTCTCGACCATCATCAGCTGAGCGACAGACTGTGATATCGAATACTTCGTCGATTCCTGTGGGGTTATCGAGCCAGGATGCTACCAGTTTTGCAGCTCTCGTCAACAATGGAAACGGTACCCGCAACGCCATGGAACCTCCGCTGCAGTCTAATATGAAACCAGCAACTGCAGTCAACAGGAGAGAACCTGCAGCCACTCAGCCCGAGAACCGTGGATCCTATGGAGAACCAAGTCGATTGCCTGCTTCGGTCCGTCGTTCTGGCGCTCAGCCAGGCACTTCTCGCAGCAACCAATCAAATTCTGAGCGAACGACGAAACCCTCGTGGGTGTCCTCGTACACGGGTTACTTTTGCGTGCTGCTCGGCTTCATCTTCGGTGCGTCCGGCTTGCTGCGCGCTGCCACGACGGTGCGCGACACGCACGATTACCACCAGGCTCTGAAAATGCGGATCGGCATGTTCGAGGCGAGCATCTCCGAGTCCTACGAATCTGTACGCAAGCTGGAAGAGAACTACGCAGTGTGGAGCGAGTACGTTCGCGTACTCGCAGAGGAGGACGAGACGCACGCGCTGTCGCTGTTGGAGACCATTCAGCACGAGGTGGAGAAGTGGCAGGTGGACATGAAGCACGATCTTACGCATTTCAAGAAGTCGCTATCCGTGGACGTCGTGGAGGCCGCGCTCGCACCGCTTTTGAAGAATGCGACCGAGAAAGGCGATCTGTGAGATTGCATGGCTGGTTAAGGCGATGGCACACTTCCACAAAACTAATTGATGCAGGAAAGAGTTTGCTCTATCTACCTGGTGTATTCTCTTTTTCGTTACTCTCAGTCACAAAATGAGCTACTCGCGAGTGTCCAACTGATGCGGACACCACAGTACAGAACTCAACTGACTGCCTCCATACATCTCTATGTACACACTATCTATTGCTCACTGCCAAAGTCAAAGTTGCCGTTCTCGTCCTGAGCGTTCTTGTCCACCGCGACGTCCAGCGTGCGGTTCGCCTGGCGCAGGCGGTCGAGCGCAGTGTGGCCGTCTTCACCCAGGCTGTTGCCGCCCATCTCGAGCGTTTTGAGCGTCGGGTGCGCGTGGATCGCGTCGAAGAGCGCGATGCTCAGGTCGCCGTGCAGCTGGTTGGCGCCAACGTCGAGGTGCTCAATACTCTGGTTCGTGGTGATGGCCGGCAGCAGCTTGTGCAAACCAGCGCCGATCGTGTTGTTGAACACGTGCAGCTCCTTCACAGTCGTGAGCTCAAGCAGCGCCTTGATGCCGCTTTGCGTGAGCTCGTTCTTGCTCAGGTCCAGGTACGCGAGCGACTTGTTGGCGGCGAGCGCTTGCGCGATCAGTGTGGCGCCAGCGTCCGTGCACTTGTTGTTGCCGAGAGTGAGCAACTTGAGTGCAGAGTTGACCTGAAGTCCGTCAGCGAGCGCCACACACCCAGCGGCAGTCAGGAGGTTGTCGGAGAGATCGATTTCTTCGAGAGTGACGTTGTGCTTGAGCGCGTGTCCGAGCGCCGTCACATGCACGTCGCCGAGCTTGCAATCCTTCAGGTACAGCTTCTTGAGCGACGTGTTCTTCGCCAGAGCGTCAAAGAACTTTGTGTCTGCGGCTTCCAGAGCGTTGAACGAAAGCTGCAGAGACTGGAGCGAGCAAGTTGGGAGCTCCAAGAGCGGCGCAAAGTGGTCGAGCGCAGCGCCAGTGATGCCCGCGTCGGTCATCAGAAGACTTTCAAGCGCTGACTGCGGGTTCGCGGACACTCCGTTGACAAGTGTGGCAATCGCTTCGTCGCCAAGCGCGTTGCGCGAGACTGTCAGCGTGGTCAGTGTCGTGTTGCTCTCGAGCAGCTTGCCGAGCGCAGCGGCACCCGCCGAGGAGACTAACTTGTGCTCGAGATCCCACACCTGTAGCGCCGAGTTGGCGTTTCGCGCAATGCCGTCGCAGAGGATCTGCACGCCTTCGTCTCCGAGCGAATCGTGGCCAACACACAGGTGCTTGAGCGTCGTGTTGACGGCGACGCAGTCTGCGAACGCCTGGAGCCCTTCCTGCGAGAGCGCGTGGCCGGACAGGTAGAGCTCCTCGAGCTGCGTGTTGACCGCGATGCTCTCGGCGAGACGCTTGGCATCGGCCTCCGTGATCTTGCGCGTGCTGAGCACATAGAGGCTCTTGGCCGTCGCCGGCTGCTGCAGGCGGTCGAGCAGGTCCTGCACACCCGCGCGCTGTCCCCACGCCATCGTCAGTCACTTGATTGTCACTTTGGTTGTTGCCAAGATGGCTTTGCCAACCGCATGCGCCTTGAATAATAGCCTCTTGTTGATTCGTGTGGGACACACAATGTGAGCTGGTCCACATGGTGTGGCCCACAAAACGTCAAATAATTGCCTCGGATAGATTTTAGTTCTCCAGTAAAAAAGAAAATGGATTTTGTGGGCGATTGAAAATTGAAAATATCCTGGAAGTGATTTTTAGCGTGGGTTCACTCCTGCAAAGCAACGTTGGTTACTTTCTTTCTTTTGACAAAAAAACGTTTGTTATTTGATACTTTTTGCCTGATTTTTTTCTCTTGCGCACATTTTGGTAGAAAGTCGCCTTCATATTCGCAACATCTCCCAAGTGGCGTGGACGCTTCATCTCACTCGCTAGTGACCACAAGAACGCACGACCATGGGCTGTCTGGACTTCGTGCTCTGCTGCTTCAAGGTGTGTGTGCGCCTGTGTATCTCTTTGTTCTCCTATAGACGCTAATCCGTTGCGTTGTGTGTACGAGTGCAGGGCAATAACTCGCCGGCCTCACCGCAACCAAAGGCGTCGGAGCTGGTCGGCAACACGACCAACAGCTCGACGGTGAGCGAGGAGCCAACCAAGGGCGCCAAGACAGGCAAAGTGACCATGTACTACACGCTCGGCAAGGTCATCGGCTCGGGCTCGTACTCGGTCGTGCGTGAGGGCGTGCACAAGCACTCGAAGGAGAAGTTCGCGATCAAGTGCATCAAGCGCTCGGAGCTCACGGAGGAGGACGACGAGGCGATCATGACCGAGGTCGCCATTCTGCAGCAGGTATGTACATGCCTTCATGAGTGGCTTCTTTTACTGGTGTTGTTGCTCAGCGCATGCTAACGATCGTCTGATCGTATGCACAGATGCAACACCCGAACATCATGACACTGCGCGAGTTCTTCGTCGAGCCCGAGTACTACTACCTCGTGACCGAGTTCGTGAGCGGCGGCGAGCTCTTCGACCGCATCGTTGAGAAGACGTTTTACAGCGAAAAGGAGGCGCGCGACCTCGTCAAGATCCTGCTGAGCGCGATCAAGTACTGCCACGACAAGGACGTGGTGCACCGCGACCTGAAGCCCGAGAACCTGCTGCTCATGTCTGCCGAAGACGACGCGTCGATCAAGCTTGCGGATTTTGGATTCGCCAAGACGGTGACTAAGGACGACGCTGGCCTCGTGACGACCTGTGGTACGCCTGGATATGTCGCCCCCGAGATTCTCGAAGGCTCACCATACGGCAAGCCCGTGGATATCTGGAGTATCGGTATCATCACGTACATTCTGCTGGCTGGGTACCCGCCGTTCCATGACGACTCCCAACCGATTCTCTTCCGCAAGATCCGAAAGGGCAAGTACCAGTACGACTCGCCATACTGGGACAACGTCTCGGACGACGCCAAGGACTTTATCAGTCGCATGCTTGTCGTCGACCCGAAGAAGAGGTGCGTACTTGAGCATTTGCTGGTCCATTTTTGTCATGTAGAGTTTTTTGTACTCACTTGTGCTTTGGCTGTTTGTATTTACAGAGCAACTGCTGGCGATCTGCTGGAGCACCGCTGGATCGTGGACGCGGAGGTGGCGACCGTACCGCTCACGAGTGCGCTGACGGAGCTGCGCCGCTTCCACGCGCGCAAGAAGTTCAAGGCCGCCGTGCACTCGGTGCAGGCGACGATCAGCATGAACAAGATACTCACGAGCTCTTCATCGTCGCTGAGCAGCGAGGCGTCGCGCAACAAGTTGCAGGTGGGCGACAGCGAAGTGTCGCTTTGAAGCCAGAGCAGTTCAATCGGAAGCGAAAACTGGGTTTGAAAGGCGATGTGTGGGGATGACAGGCTGCGCGACAAACACTCCCTGGGTTACCTCATGTTGTTCTCATCTCAGCGCACAGACGATAGGTTTCCTACTTCTTCCCTGGTTTATCTCACTCCCTCTTACGACTTCCGCTTGAGCTGCGTGTCTCGTTTAGATAAGAAGCATCAGAATGAACACCTTGTATTTCTCCTCCTCGCTGCATTTTCTCTTCTTCGTCTACGATCATTCGCAAGCAGCTCAATTCGTCTTCTTGCTCTTCTTGGTGCTGATCTCCTCGTGATTGTGACCGTGGCCATTGGCGCGACTGTGTGAACGCTGCTTGAGCTGGAGTGCGTCCATGAAGTTCCGCCAGAAGCTGCCGAGGTCGTACGGATTAAACTTGACGTCGCTCACGGAGAATGACTCTTCCGTGTTGAGGATCAGGTCGGCGGAGAACATGCCGCCCCAGGACGCATCGAGCTCTTTCTTGCGCACACTGCGTGGCACGGTGTTCGATTTCCGCACTTTACGGCGCAGCTGCCCCATGAGAACACTGAGCATGCGTCTTCCCGTCGTCTCGCCGTCGAGCTCAGCCGCGTCGTAGAGGTCGTCGCGCTTAAATGTCTCGTTTGCCGTCATGTTTTGCGCGATGCGGCGCAACTGCATCATGAGGAACAGCCACACGACGAGGCCGATCATGAGTGTGATCGCAGCGACGAAGCCCAGTGGCTGGTTTGTCTGCAATGGGTGGACAGATAGATACACGCGCGCTCATTACGTCAGCAGATGAGTTCGCAATAAGTAGACAAGGTCCAATCCCACACGACAATCACCAACCGCGATGATGTGCTGAAGCGCAGCCACTAGCTCCGCTCGACGGTCTGCGGCGTCCAGGTCATGCTCACGCGCTGCAAGGATCGGCTCAGCCTGCAGTCAATCAATGGGGTAGTAGCGATATGAAGGGTAAGCATCGAAGGGACGGCGATCATATGCAAAAGCGAGTTCTAGACGTACCAGCACGAAGAAGACGCTGCACGTGAGACAGAGCACGTACATACAAAGCGCTAGCTGGATCTGCAGACATAAATACAACGTCAAGATGGTGAGTGTTAGTTAAGAAGCGTTCGCACGCAGGGAGAATGCATGGAAAGCGAGCACGCACCACAAGAAACAGCAGGAAGAACTTAAAGTTCTTGGCGCCAACGCATCCGTTGAACCAGACTGGCGGTTGCAATGCATAAATTAGTTGGCGATCGAATATGTAGCAGTTCATGCAGGAAAGCAGGCGAAGATGTGGAGAGTAGGTTCGTACTGCAGCTGTGAACAAACGAAGCATCAATCACGTTAGCGGCAAGTCACCAAGCAAGACGCAATGCAAGAAGCGGGGATCTACGCACTGGTGATCGAAGCGCGCGACACAGCGGTTGCACATGCTGCAGTGCTTGGAGCGCGGGGGTCTAACATCGCGAAAGCAAGCGATCAATGAAGTCAGTCGCTCGAAAGAGACAGCGAGCTTCAACATGCACCATCATCACTCCTCAACTCACTTGGGCGTCTTGCATGTGCGGCAGTATTTCCCCTCTGGAAAAAGCACAGGATGGGTCGGGTACTGCGTGAACTCGCTCACGTTGTGCGCGTGAATCACGCCTGGATCCGATATGCACATGGACACGTACAGCGCAAAGCACGCAACAAAGAGCACGCCTGCAATCCATCTACATACAGAAAGCAAGTCATTTGCGTGTTAGCGCCATAAACGTACTGTATAGCACCGATTAGCTGATGTGTAGCATGCGTACTTGTGGTAGGCGTTCACGTAGGCGTTGGGGATCAGCGGGTGCGCCTCAGTGATGAACATGTAGTACGACGAGCACATGACTGCGACATAGAGGCACTGCACGTAATAAACAGGCAAAGCAGGCAGTGAGTGGCATGCCACATGCATATGAACAAATAGACAGTCACTCACCTGTACGAGCGGGTTGCGCTCGTAGAAGACATAGCTGAACACGCGCCGCAGAGCGCTGCTCATGCTTGCTCCCTCCTTCTTCTGCCTGACACGAAAAAATGGTGTTTGTCGTTTTCCACTGACAAGTTTCTAAGCTATTATGACAGGTGTTTTTAGAAAACCCGTATAAAATGACCCTCTTTAAATAACAAGGAGGAAGAATTGTCAGAAATGTCAGCAATACGTTTACAGCGGTCCAGGATATCTTGCTGAACCGGTATCTTATCGAACCGGACCGCGTTTGGATATTTTTTGCCTTCGAGGGGGGCGACGGAGAAGGATTTCGTTACGCTCGTAAGATATCGCCAGGTACGTGCATGCTGCTGCCGCCGCGACACGCGCGCTTGCTCTCTCTCTGTATAACAAAGCGATCGAGTGCGTGTGCTCTATGTATGTGCTTCTTATGTGTGAGTATGCGCTGTAAACGCTGTGTCTAATGATGTTTCTCTGTGTCGCTGCAACCCAACACAACGGATCGTAGCTCTTCGAAACGCAGCTTGATTCAACATGGCCGACTCTGCATACTCGTTCAGTTTGACGACGTTCAACCCGTCGGGCAAGCTGCTGCAGATCGAATATGCGCTCAAGGCAGTCAACACCGGCGGAAAGACCTCGCTCGGCATCAAGTGTGCGTAGCGGCTTGGTATTTTGGGACAGTAGCGCTTGGATACGATTGCTGAACCTGTATCTCTCTGTTTTCTCTATGGCCCTTCACATCGACAGCCAAGAACGGCGTGGTGATCGCGACGGAGAAGAAGCTGCCGACGATTTTGGTCGATGAGACGTCCAGCAAGAAGATCGCAATGCTCTCGGAGAACGCCGGCATCGTGTACAGCGGTCTCGGCCCTGACTACCGCGTGCTTGTGCGCAAGGCCCGAAAGAAAGCCCAGACTTACTTCCAGAAGTACAAGGTGCGATAGCTTTGCAGTTCATCATTGGCTAGCATATGAAGTGTTGGATCATTAACATGACGCATGAAACGTTGTCTTAGGAACACGCCCCAGCGAGCATCCTCGTACGCGAACTGGCTGCGATCATGCAGGAGTTCACCCAGTCCGGCGGCGTGCGCCCGTTCGGTGTGTCGATTCTCTTCGCGGGCTTTGACGACGACGGCCCGCAGCTGTATCAGATCGACCCCTCTGGCGCGTACTTTGGATGGAAAGCGACTGCCATCGGCAAGGACTCCGACAGCGCAAAGACGTTCCTCGAGCGAGTATGTACACTCGACAAGATTTGGAACGATGCTTGAATGGCTGTTCTAACCTCTCTTTCTTGATTCTCACGAATCTAGCGCTACAACGACGACCTCGAGATCGAAGACGCGATCCACACGGCGCTGCTCACCCTTCGCGAAGGATTCGAAGGCGAGGTACGAATGAAAGACGCAGGCTGGTGCCATTGAGTGATCTTACTTCTCGACAGTATCACTGATTCTGTTGGCTGTATCGTTACTTTTCGTATGCAGATGAATGAGAACAACATCGAGGTCGGTATCATTAAGGACGACAAGAAGTTCCACGTGCTGACGCCAGCTGAGGTGAAGGACTACTTGGAGCAGGCGGAATAAGCGGCGCAATCGAGTCTTCTGGGCATCCTCTCCTTTCGAGAGATGATCGAGTATTTCTTGCCACGCCAGCCCACTCTCTCTCCCTCTTCCTTTTGTTGGAGATGCTGCTGGCTCTGCGTGAGGTGAAGAAGCGACAACCAGAAGACAGCGACCTCAGCGTATGACTTTTCAGCATTCCTTTGTTGCTGAGAGAAAGAAAAATATCACGAGATAAACAACAAACACGTTCGCCTTGACTTGTCTTGGCCCCGCCGTCTAAGAGTGCATTACGAGGTTTACGTAACGTTTGCTCTCCGTAGCGCTGCGGCGCTGGCTGCATCATCCCTTTCACCTCTGCGTTCTGTTCGCCAGGTTGATGACTGGATGGAAAAAGCAAAAGCACAGCCTATTGATCTATGTGAGCAGCGAGGCTTCGTTCAGCACGAGTCCGGTGCTCTGTCCGCCGATATGGCCAACGCAGTCCACCGCGAGGTTGCGCTGGAAAGCGGAACCCACCAGGTTCATCGCGGTCGTGAGCTTCAGTGCGTCGGCGGCCGTGATGTCAATGAGTCCGTAGAGCATTAGCTGCAACAGAGAAAACATGAAACAAACCAATCAGTTGCAGAAGCCAATTGCAATGCAGCAGCACAACTGCACGCTCGAATGCGCACCTCTCGGTTGGGGAAGAGCAGGCAGTACACGGTGAAGACGCCCATCACAGCACCACTTGCGCCGATCGTGAACACTGCAGTATACACACAAACAACCATCATAAGCATGGAATTCAAGTGACAGAACAAGATTTTGCCAGCAAAAAAGAATACTACCTCCTGGAGTTCCGCGAAAATTGGAGACGACGATGCTGAGCGCAGAGGACGCGACTGCAGAGCTGAAGTACAGCAGCATGAACTTGTCCAGCTGCAGGCGATTCGGTCCACCACGAGAGGTGTTGTTGCGGAAGTATTCGACAAATTTGGACTGCGAGACAGCTCGGTTGTACCACGCGTCTCTGTTGTTCCCCGGCGCCAGGATCTGTCGGCCGAATTCCCACAGCATGAACATGTTGATGCCGAAGTGCGGGAGTGTGATGTGACTGAACGCAGACGTGAGCAGCGTGTGCACCCGCTTGCCGTGCGCGACGGCCGTGTACGAGCACGCAAAGTGTCTCCACATAATTCGCTCTAGTGTCGGGTTGCCGAAGGAGACCCGCCAGAGCCCGAAGACAGCAGTGTTGGCAGCGATGATGCCTGCCAGCGCCTTCCTGTTGTCGTCTTCCAGCTAATTGCAACAGCGAGATAGATAGTGTAAGAATAGTATCACAATCGGTCATGAACACCATGATGCAGCGCATTCAAAGCGTTAACTCACCTCCTTCTTCACTGATCGCTTGATGCTCTCGATGGACGAGCGAAAGAAGCCACTCCAGGAATCCTCTTCGTCATCACTCCGGTACTGACTAATGATCTTCTCATCTACCGCACTACGGTGCCACTGCAGGAGGCTCGAGGTCAACACGCCACCGCCGATCACGCCCATCGAAGCGCACAGCATGCGGTTGCTGTGACACAGTCGTCGCTGAGTCAGCGTGGCTCTCGAGCTGGTGCTACAGCTGAGCCGAGTAGTCTGCTGCGCACTCACGCGCCCATGCCACTGCACTGGGGCTTTGGCAGTTGCGCGCGCCGCTGCATGCTTCACGCCGCCGCCGTGAAGGACAGCGATGCGCATCATGCTGCTCAATCTGGTTGTCTTTGTCAGGGATACTAGTAATGACAAAGCCCTCAAAAACAGGCACAAAGAACGCAACCGCATCAATTCAAAATTGAATTGCCATTGGCTGTTTGACAACGAGAAAATGCAACACTTGCGCATTTCCGCACTCGAGCACACGTGACAGCAGCATGGGGTCTCCATCGACCGACACGGACGCCACCACTGGCACTGCCGTGAATGCAGCGACGCCAGTGGTGCCGATGCTGTCTCAGCCCATCCCGTTCGTGATGCTGTCCGACGACAGCACGTTCGAGATCGCGCCGGAGGCAGTCGCGTACCTCAAGCAGATCAAAGGCTCCGTCGCCGTCGTGTCCATCGCCGGACTCTATCGCACGGGCAAGTCGTACCTGCTCAACCTGCTTCTCGGACGAGACCGTGCCGAAGCCATGTTCAACGTCGGCGCAACCGTCAATGCGTGCACGAAAGGCATCTGGATCTGGGGTCAGCCCGTGCAGCTCTCGGCTGCTGCAGACCTGGCTGCAGAAAGCGCATTCAAGCATCTGCCAAAGGACACGACGATCGTGTTCATGGACACGGAGGGACTCGGCTCGACTCAGCGGTCACAAACGCAGGACACGCGCATCTTCGCACTTGCGCTGCTGCTCTCGTCGCTGTTCATCTATAACAGCCGCGGAGTGATCGACTCGAATGCGATTGAGGATCTGTCGCTGGTGGTCAACCTGACCAAGTACATCCAGACGAAAGCCCACGCGTCAAACGATGATGACAGCGACAACGAAGGTGCGTTTTTGTATTGACGTATCCAGTTCTTAACATCCCATTGCAGTGTAGAAGGACTGATTGTACTTTGCACTTGCTGTTCGTTCTTCAGGAAGCGAGTTGGCGATGTTCTTCCCGGATTTCCTGTGGGTCGTGCGCGATTTCACGCTAAAGCTGCAAGAAGAAGGGCGCAAGATGACGCCACGTGATTACTTCGAAAGCGCCTTGAAGCACCAGCCACCGATGACCGAGGAAATTGTGCAAAAGAACCGCATCCGGACCCTTCTTTCAACGTTCTTCCCCGCGCGCGACTGCGTCACGATGGTTCGCCCGCTCAACGATGAGAATCTGCTTCGAGACTTGATTAATCAGCCGTACGACTCGCTGCGGCCAGAGTTTCTTGAGCAGATGACGGTGCTGAAGAGCAAGGTGTTTTCATCGCTCAAGCCCAAGAAGATGATGTCGAACCTGCTCAACGGAACGATGCTCGTGTCGCTCGCCCAGAACTACATCGATGCATTCAACAGTGGATCGAGTCCGGTGATCGCAACAGTGTGGGACCGTGTGATGGAGACGCAGTGCGACGAAGCACTCGAGAGTGCGAAGGATCTCTTCAAACAGCACTTTGACCGTGCAGTTGCAGAAGCAACGAGTAAGTGCATTGTTCTACATACACGCAATCTTGCATGCCCTAATGCTAACTGTGCTGTCTGCACTATTATGAATGCTTCAGAGCCCGTCGAAGTGAATCATGCGATGCACGCACGACCAATCGAAGAGGCGACGATCAACGAGATGTACGAAAAAGCGCGCGAAATCGCTGGGAAGGAGCTGCAACGAGAAGATCTAACGGCCAACTCGTCCATGGAGACATACCTGGAACAGCTCTTGGAGTTCATGCTCGAGTCCTTGCAGGATGCGTACGCGAAATCAGAACAGCTCTCGACGGTGTACAACAAGGCGCTGCTGGAAGAGCTGTACACGCCGGAAGAGGAGTCGTTCGACAGAGACTCTGGACTCTCTGCTGACAACGATGGCGCTCAAGCTCTGCAAAACACTCTAACCGACTCCCGCGCTCTGATCGAAGACGTCGCTGAGAAGTACCGTGAACAAGCACTTGGACCAAGCAAAGTTGCCGTGCTGAGCGATTTCTTGTCAGAGAAGCTGGTGGCGGGACTCATTGACTGGGGCACGAGTGTGAAAGCATCGTTCCGCGGCAAAGAAACACAGCTGGAGAGTCAAATTGGAGCGTTGAAACAAACGCTTCGGTCCATCGAGGGCAAGATCCGCGCGGCGCAGGAAGTCTTGGCGCAGCAGAAAGAGTCGTATGAGCGTGCCTTGCAGTCAATCTCAGAGCATATCAATGATGAGCAAAACTCTCTTCAAGATGAGATCCGGATCAAGCAGTCGGAGATTGAGCGAACGCACCTCCAGATTGAGCGGCTCTCATCGCTCCACAAAGAGGCACTCGCGCGACTCGATGCTCAGCTTGAAGAGTCGAAAATGGAACGCACGAGACTTGAAGAGACAATTCGAGACGCCCAAGCACGTCGAGAAAGCGAGCGGCAGGAGGCGAACCGACAGTTGCTGGAGAGCGAGCGCAACTTCCACCGCGAAGAGAAGGACCTTCTTCAAAACCAGCAGCATTTATTGCAGAAGATTATCGATCTCGAACGTCAACTCGGCGAGCAGGACACTGAGCAGATGAAGGAAATCTTTCGTCTCGAGAAGATTAGCCAGCAGCAAGCGACGGAACTGAACCTCACGTACCAGGATCAGCAAGAGGAGCTGAAAGACCGCACGATCCAGGTTTGTTGTGTGCATACTCATTTCTCCATGTCACTTTCCATTATCGATTTTCACTCGGTGCTGGTTGTCTGAACCCTTTGGAAAATCAGGAAATCCGCTCGCTGAAGAGTGAACAGGACGAGCAATTGGCGGTCCTGAGTGACGAGCTGAACGAGCAAAAGGCGCTGCTGTCGTCGCTCCGTGAGCAGCTGGAGGCGAAAGAAGCGATTGCAGAGATGAAGCAGGCGAAGGCGAACTCGTTCTTAGGCAGCCGAGAAGACTGCGTGCTGCAATAACCCCTGATATCTATGATCTGAGTCTTACCACATGTGCACAAGTTTTAATGTTCATGACAGACAACCGTTGACAAGGCGCTCACAATGCGACCCCTGGATACAAAAGGGCGCGATCTTTGCACGCAGGCGATTTGGGTCCGCTCATTTCAAATGGACGGCTGAGAGCTCTCCTACTGCGTCGCCCAGCGTTCGCGACGAATCGCCATCACCCTCATGGTAGTTGAGATGTTTTCAGGCGGCAAAGAATCTCAACACTGCCTGAGCGACGCGCCCGCTGAAGCGTCGCACACGAAAGCATTCGAAGGCTCAGGCTCGTCCGCAATGTGTTGTCACTCCTGAATTTGCCTCGACCCTGGCAAGCGATCACTGAAGACGCGATCTTTAAAAAGCCATGAACTGGGAAAGCTATGGAACGGATCACGACGAAGAGGCTCAGCTCGCCACTTCCACTGTTGACCAAATTGCGGTGGAGACCAACGCGCTTGCTGCGAAGCGAAAGAGAGAGCGACTGGCGTTCGGACTCACGGCGCTGCTCACGACCGCCGTCGTCACTGGCGTCGCTCTTCACTCGTCCAGTGGCAGCAATGCGATCGCTCAGACAACGCTGAGCCAGACTGCGGCGCAAGTCAGTTCTCTCCGGAGCGCAAACTTCGGCATCGCAGAGGGGAAGGCCATCAAGTGCAGCGAAGACGACCCGAACTTGTATCGCATGACCAACAACGAGCGCCGTCCATACCCTTCGACGGAGATCGCTGCGGCCTGGGATCCAAACTGGGAAGATTTCTTCGTTGCCGACTGCACTGACATTCCAATCGGCGAGGACATGTCGATTCCAAGCGAATCCAGTGACGCTGCTCCAGCGGACGACGAGTACAGCCCAACTGACCCAACTGAGACCCCGACGACCGACCCCTTTGACGAGCTGCCAAAGAAGGAGACGGAAAACACTGATGGCATTCAGCCTGAAGTGACGGACCCGAACACGCCAGATGCAACTGAGCCTGAGACCTCGGGTGCGACTGAACCAAGCAATCCTGATGCTACTGAGCCTGAGACCTCGGAGCCAAGCAATCCTGATGAATAAGGCAAGAGGCAAGCTATAAGAAGCTCGCAACAACAACCAGAAGCTCCGGCTCGTTTACTGGCGTCCGACATGAAGATCCGGGTGGACGACCGCAGTGGCGAGCTTCTTGCGCTCTCTCACCGCCAGCAATGGGAGCGCGCACG
>JAASGT010000737.1:0-17033 GCA_023334315.1 Globisporangium alternatum
TGCATCATTCTTCAGCACAGCCGGCATGCACCTGTCGAGAATGGGAGGAAATGGAAAATCTGTTAATATGTGAACAAAAGCCATTCATTATCGAAGAACATACATCGATGGAGCTAGCACATACCCGCCATAGATATCTCTCTATCTCTTTCTCGATGATCATCACGCGCCATCATAGTCTGCTCTACGCCGTGGTGTTGTAGTAGATCATGCGCTGGTGGTCAGCGTCGCAGAACGGGAAGAGGATCTCCGGGTCCGTCTTGTCCGGGTTGAAGAGGTTCTTGCCCGACGTGTACGTCACGTAGCATCCGAGCACGAAGCAGACGATGACAATCACGAGCGCCGACACCTTTTCGTACATGGGCAGCGTGAACCAGAGCTTCTTGAGGTAGAACACGATCGGCAGGATGATGCAGCTCATGGTCACAGCGGAGGCGCCGATGAAGTCGGTCAGGTCCAGAAAGTGTTCTTTCAGCAGCACGGACGCGATGACGAGGATCGCAACCACGCAGATGCGCAGCACGACGTACTTGGCAACGTTCGCGCCGCGATACTCACGCTTCTCAAGCTCGTGCTCGTAGTCGTCGTCCAACTCAATGTCGGCGCGCGACACGACCGAGGACGCCTTGGAGGCACGCACCCTGAGCCCATTGCCTGGGGTCTCGACTACCTTGTACTGCGACACCGACGCCTCGATGTCAACGTCATCGCTAGTGGAGTCCGTCGTCTTTTGGTGCATGCCAAGCAGCATGCGCTCGAGCAGGTAGAACGCCGGGGCGCAGAACACGGAGAACGCGATCGTGATGTGTGTCTGCATGAAGAGGTACGCGAGCACAGCCATGCCCTGGTCGGATCGGAAGCCAAGCTTGGAGAGCCCCGTGACCGAGTTTGGGAAGATGGAGAAGAGTAGGTTGCCCGAGATCTGGCAGCCCACGGCCGAGTAGCCCGTGAGTCCTAGGATCAGGAACAGGCACGAGATGAACGTCACGGTGATGAACACGACACGCGGCATACGTGTCGGGTCGCTGTGCTGACGCTGCAAAGCTGGGATCACGACGCCAGCGCCGTATGCGAGCGAGAGGTTACCGAACGTGTTGGCCACCTGCTTGAACGAGAGGTCTGGAGACGGTACGGAAGGGTGGCCACTCATGCCGTGCATGAGCATGCCGATGCCGATGATGTCGGCGACGAGCGTGCCCATGCAGCCGGCAAAGGCAGCGCCGGCACCTTCCTTCAGGGTTGGGATTAAGCACACGGGAAGCACGAGCAGTGCCATGAGCACGATCCAGGTCGAAGTGCTGAACGAGTCGGGGAACAGGGAGTCGAGCAGCGTACCACCCAGCACGAGAAACGCGCAGGGCGTCAGGAGACAGTCGAGCATTTGGAAGAGCACGACGAGGTAGCGACCCCACTTACCCATGCACCACTCGCCTAGGTCGCCGTACGTCTTGACATACTTAGGCGCGATCAGCATCACCTTAGAACACGCCACTGAGGCATAGATGTTGGCTGCGGCCATGAAGAGTAGCGCGACAATCGCGATGCCCGGACCGGCGCGGGAGAAGTTGCCGGGCATGCCGAGCGTGCCGATGCCGTAGACGCAGCAGAAGATGTTGAACGCGATCTTAGCGTCCTCCAGCGTGAAGAACGGCTTCTTGGTGGCGCTCATGCTGCAATGAGTGCGTGGCGTCTGTTGTGTGAGTGGAAGGCCGCAGATTAGAGACTGAGGAGACCAACCAGAGCCACCGGAGCACGTGCACGTCGCAGATGCCTGGTGTGGGAGTGTGAGAGAGACCAGCAGGGTGCTAACTGATTGTGAATACCTGATCGACCGATCCGAGCTGAGAACTGGAGGCAAGATCACTAACCAACCTACACTTGAGAGTGGCAACATGACGAGCTCAAAAGTGCACATTTAGACGTAAGTATTAGCCACCCACCGTTTCACATACAATTTCAAGATGTAGTTGCAGGTGGTCGAAATATTGTGTGGATTGTAGTAGTGCCTGGACCTACTCTGGCACGTTTTCTGGTGTCGATGGCCTGAATACTAAACCCCTCTGAGCCTGATTGAAACGCAAGAGCTCATCTAAACTCGAGTTTAGATGGCGAAGGCTGCAAATCCCACGCGTTGATTGGCTGAACTCGGCACTCTACCTCGTCCAAACAAGTTGGAATGACTCGTTTCCGCGGCCTCGTCCAAGCAAGTTGAATGGAAGAATGATGACCTGGGAGGAGCGATGGCTGAGCCGGCTATATGGCAGCAAGGCGCACCCGCCAAAATGACGCAAGCTGCAGCACCAGCGAACAAAAAGGAGCTGATGGCACGTTGGAACATGATATCAGGCGGCCATGAACCGACAAACAGTGCTGCTTGCGCACCAGCTCCACCACCAGAACCAGCCTGGGCTGATATCATCCACGCACTTGGCTGCCAGTGCTGTCTAAAGAGTGGTTGTAGTGATGACGCCAAGAGCTTGTATTGAATTCACTGCACTTGATCCAGGGTGTGAGGCGAATACTGTCCTGGAGCTACAGCTGCTTCGTGGACTCGACGGCGCCGTGATAATTGCGAGACGCTGCTCTCTTTTGCAAGACTCGACTTTTATATTCGCAACAGAAAAACACTGAGAGAAATACATCGTTTCATCCCTCGACTCGATAACGCGCTGAGCTCTCTTCAAAAGATATAATGCAAACAAAAAACGCATTTCCGCTAACTTATGTGTGAGCTGGAAAACCCTGAGCTCAAAAATAAGAGATGTGCCCACAGATGAGATGTCAGGTGTGCACATCTCTATTTTTGAGCTCAAAAACCACTTTCAACTTGTTTTCAGTATGCGTCTTCGTCTCTGCGGTTTCGTGTGGACACAATGTCGCTCCGTAACTCCCATGAGGATGGTGAGATGGGACAAATTAACTTGAATAGCCCAATCTCATACTCAAATCAAGCTAAAGTACATTTTGAAGGACGAGTGACCCGGAATAACCCGCACCTCCCCATCCTCAGTTTATGCGACAGGGCAACAGCAGGTTTAAGCAGCCAGGCGAACCACTTGCACACACAGATGGACGACTTGACTGAGACCAAATGTCTAAAGGCCACCATTGTTTGTCTTCGTTTAACTACCGAAGAGCTTTGTGAGTGTGCCCCTTGCGCGGCTCGGAGAGTCACTCGTCCCCCAGGCCTTGAACGCGGCACGTTCTTGCGCGGCACGAAAGAAGCGCACCTTCGAACCATTATTGTAGCTGGGCTGTCAAGATTCGTAGGCCGTGCGTTCATTCATCGAAGGACTGCGGGGCTTGAAGTACCGGAGCGAGCCAGAGCGCTTGAAGTATGGTTGTCGCGTCTTCGACTGGCTGGCTTTGGCTTGGTTTGTCTTCGATTGAAGTTGCTGTTGAGCTGGGCACGGCTCTTGCAGACGGACCGCTGGATGAAAACTGAAGCTGCGCTGTTAGATTCAACTCGACAATCAAACGAATGCTCGCCTTCGCGCTATTCTCACGAATTGACTGACACTTCCACCTGAAAGGTGCAGTGGGTGTGAGTATTCCACGAGCTTTGAGAGCGTCCAGCTTCGCGAGAGCTCAGGTAAATTGTGTCTGTGGACTTCTTACCAAAGCGCCGGAAAAGATCAGAAAGGAAGAATCAATGCTTGTAAGTTTCGGTAGGGTACCCAGCCACCAAATGCTGTAGATATAGACAGCAATTGGAGTTCGTGGGACTTCAATCACCCGAGAAGCCTGATGGGATTGTGCCTCCGTGTGCGATTCGTAGAGCCACTTATCCGTCAGTCCTTTGACACCGCCACATTCTCAAGTGTGCGACGAGAACGAAGCGCACCTTCAACCTATTGCAGCTGAGATTTGTAGCGTGCGTACAGTACATGACTCAGTCTTGAAGTTCGGGACCTAGCTCGAACGCTTGAGTTTGCCAAAACTTCAATGGAAGTTGGGACTTGATCTGACCTGAGCTGAGTTGGGCACGGCTCTTTTAGACCTCCGAAGCGAGAACAACTGAAGCTTTGCTTCTTCCAACTCGACTAGCACGTCCAGGACAATACAAGCACTCACTTTCGGCTTCTCACTTGCAGCTGGAGGGTGCTGTGGTTCCATTAGCGCGGCACATCCTGCAGCCTTTGAGGTCCAGCATCTCAGCGGACTGCGACCTCTCGAACGAAGCCACTGCGATTACGACAACAAAGCAAGGAAAAGTGCGTCAACAACTCACATCGGTCGCCATCTTGCGTGTTTGTGCAATCAGGCTTATTAGATTGAATTGAGCGGCTTCTACTGGGCTTGGAACGCGGCAAACTAATGAACGAACGAAACAGAGTTAAGCCGCCGACTCAACGAACGTGGGCTTCGCCTACTCCTCGTGTGAGAAGGTAACAATGCTATGCTGACTCGGAATGCTTGCCTGATCCATCGATGCGAGTTTCATGCGGAGATAAGAATCACCACCAACCAAAAACATGTAGCGGACGTGGCAACCAGGACGAGCTCAACTCGGTCAAAAGTAATGATCAGATTTCGCGCTGAGTACATTTTTCAAGCGATAAGCCTTCGAGTCAGATTGTTTTGTGGGTCGTAGTAGTGTCTGCTTGATCGACTCGTTCTATGGTGTGTGTGTATGTACGAACAACACAGCGCAGGAGAAGGAATGGCGTTGAAGCCATTTCAGAGAGATCTCTCTCAAGTCCGCATGCAGTCAGCGCTGCCTGCGGTTCCAATGGCGCCGAACAGATCCAAGACACACGAGGTTGTCCACTCACAGTACTAGGACACTCGATCATGAGAAGGTAGTGAACAAGAAAGCCAACGTCTCGCAGCAAATGCTTGATCCCAACAGCTCCATAGCGTGCCCTTTATCGCTCTTGCCAACACCAACGCAGAAGCGTGAGCTTTCGAAGACTTGCGTGTTTGTGTGAATGTTTATCGTCTTCTTTTAATGCAAACTCTAGTGGGGGAAATACATACAACTCCTAGTCTCTCTCTATCTTTGAGGAGTGGCTTTGCTTACGCCGTGGCGTTCCAGTAGAGCTGGCGTTCGTCCTCCGGGTGGCAGAACGGGAAGAGGATCTCCGAGTCCGTCTTGTCTGGGTTAAAGAGCTGCTTGCCCGACGTGTACGTCACGTAGCAGCCGAGCACGAAGCAGACGACGACCACGACGAGCGCCGGGATCTTCTCCCACATCGGGATCTTGTTCCAGAGCACCTTCATGTAGAACATGATGGGCAGGATGATCGAGTTCATGGTCACGGCCGAGGCGCCGATGAAATCGGTCAGGTCCAAAAAGTGGTCCTTGAGCAGCACCGAGGCCACGACGAGCACGACGACGACGCAGATGCGCAGCACGATGTACTTGAGCACGTTCGCACCGCGGTACTCGAGCATCTCTTCGTCCTCGTCGAGCGACACCTTCTCGATGTCGGCCATGGACACCACCGAGCCCTTGGAGATGCGCGAGAGGTGCGACATGTCCTCGGACGGCGTCTCGACCTTGTCGTACACGTGGTCGCCGACCGCGTCCGCCTCAATGTCGTCCGGCTTGCGCTGGTGCATGCCCAGCACCATGCGCTCGAGGATGTAGAGCGCCGGGTGGAGGATGACCGAGAAAGCGATCGTGATGTGCAGCTGCATGAAGAGGTACGCGAGCACGGCCATGCCCTTGTCCGAGCGGAAGCCGAGCTTCGAGAGACCGGTCTCAGCATTCGGGAAGATCGAGTAGAGCAGGTTGCCCGAGATCTGGCAACCCACGGCCGAGTAACCCGTGCTGGCAAGAACCAGGAAGAACACCGAGATGGAGGTCATGGTGATGACGATCACACGCGGCATGCGCGTCGGGTCGCTGTGCTGGCGCTGGAGCGCTGGGATGACGACGCCGGCGCCGTAAGCGAGCGAGAGGTTACCGAACGTCGTGGCCACCTGCTTGAACGAAAGGTCAGGCGTTGGGATCGCCGGGTGGCCGCTCATGCCGTGGAGCAGCACAGCAATGCCAATCACATCAGCGATGAGCGTGCCCATGCAGCCAGCGAACGCGGCGCCAGCGCCCTCCTTCATCGTCGGGATCAGCACCACAGGCAGCACGAGCAGCGCCATGAGGATAATCCACGTCTTGGTGCTGAAGGCGTTCGGGAAGAGCGAGTCGAGCAGCGTGCCGCCGAGTACGAGGAACGCGCAAGGCGTGAGCAGGCAGTTGCTCACCTGCGAGAGCAGCACGAGCCAGCGACCAGTCTTGCCCATGCACCACTCGCCGAGGTCGCCGTACGTCTTGACAGACTTGGGCGCCACGAGCATCACCTTAGAGCACGCCACGGACGAGTACACGTTCGCGAACGCCATGAAGAGCAGCGCGATGACAGCGATGACGGGGCCCGAGCGCGAAAAGTTGCCGGGCATGCCGAGCGTACCGATGCCGTAGACACAGCAGAAGAGGTTGAACGCGATCTTGGCGTCCTCCAGCGTGAAGAGCGGCTTCTTGACGCCAGTCATGGTGGCTTGAGTTGAGTTAAAGTCGTCCCGAGGCGTGGTTTGCTGGCTTGGCGGCAAATTGGCAACTGATCGAGTTGATTGGCCGAAGCAATCGATGTCGAAGCGCCAAACAAAAGACAGCGAGCAAGCGATCCTGTGAATCGGTGTGGTCCCGGCTCTGTGTGCCTGGCTCGGCTCTTGCTAATTGATCCCACGAACATGTTTCACACACACGTATGGGGCAAAGTGGGGCAAACCGGTTGGTTGGACAGTTTGAAATTGAGGCGCAGCGCCAGCCAGCCATTTATGAGGATGCGCGCGCCAGCGCTAGATTAACAACCAGTCGCATGGTTTAGCGTTCTGTCTTCCGTGGCATTTACATACGCACTCTGAGCGAGCTGGTAGAATAGCGAGCCACTGCTTGTGCTAGCGCAATTGATTCAGACTGCAGCCCATGGTTAAACGAGCATGCCGCTGGTGCAGGCCGCGCGCACGTGTATTGGTACATTTGAGTTGTTGCGCCATGAGCGAACCGATTGAGCAAACACACGCTTGTTTGTGTGATGCCTTTGCATGTTTTTCTCAACGACGATGCGCTGGCTCGTTGGTGCGGATTCTCCGTTTGAGATCTCATCTTGTGCGATAGAGCTTGGTGGTTTCGTTCGATCATGGCAACGGGGCGAAATACGGAAGGCGGTGGGCAGCTCGGACTTATCATACCACCGAGCCAGATGGCACACCCGCGAGCTCAAAAGGTGCGTCGTGCAGGATGCTGGTGCGAGCGTCTAAACACTCGATTGGATGCCAGGATCACGTCGAGAGGATGGTTAGTATTATTTGGTGGGTGTATAACCAAACCACACAACAGCAGCGAAACGGAAAAGGATACACTCAACTCGGCGCCTCAAGCGCATGTCGAGTCAAAGCCTGGTTGCAAATTAGGCCACGCATTGGCTCAATCACCATCGAATTAAGCAGCCTACCGAGGTAGCGATGCATATCGCCTCGCGCATTTCGGCTTAAGCCAACGTCGAAGAGGACCAAACTTGTTGAATCTATGTGGCTTGTTAAAGGCACTCGAGCTCCTTACGAACGTGTGTGTACCTGAGCGTCTACCAGCAACAAATCTCACAGGGTTATTTCGTTTCAGACTGCAAGTGGTAACTCGTGAGGAGACGAAAGCTAGCACTCTTACTGGCTAGAATGAGACTGCCGCGCAACTTCAGACTTTGTGAATTGTTCGCTATTGGCTGTTCTCTCTCTGAGAGCCGTATCCAGCTCAGAGCAAACTTCAATAGTGGCGAACGAGACTTCAAGCACTCCGACTAGACTCATTTCTTCCCTACTTCAAGCCGATACGATAGCGCACGTGCCGTACTACGCTGTCGACCGATCACTAGATCGCATTCCTTTGATTGTGTCGCTATCAATCGAGTTCTCGCTTGGAGTGCTCTGGTAGTGAGCGCTTTTTGGTTCCCCTTCCACGGTCGTTCGTCATCAGCGCACTTTGAGAACAGTCTTCACCACTGTCAATACGCCTATGCTCCACAGAAGGCTCCAGTACTATGTAGTAGCCGTTCATGAACCGAAACAAGCAGAGCGTGCTCTCAGTTCTTCTGAGAGGCATGACAATTCCTGGCAACGTCCTGCTATTGTAACTCATGACGCTGGCGGTGTCATTAATTTGGAGCTCTTCGCTCTACTGAATTTGACAGACGCGATCTTTTTCTCAAAAGAGACGGAGCGAAATGTCCCGTCTCTGATTTGTCAGCCTGTCGCATATTTTGGACTAAAGAAACGCTGGGGCAAGATGGGTCATTCGTTCTCTCGCAAGCGCAGTTTAGCTTGAATCTCGTAAGCAAGCGGGGCATTGCTTGCAATTTGCCCCATTGCTCACCATCATTTTTCGCGACTCTTTTCGAAGCAGACAGAAAAAGGGGATGCGTCAGAGCAGACGGTCGTAGTTTGTCCACACGAAACGGTGCAGGTGGACACAATAATCCTATAACGTAGGCTGGTGTTGTATTCTCTATTTAACCAGGTAGTTCTCGAGGCAAATCCTTGGCATCCTCTGATATAAACCCTTGGGATGACCAGCAAGCTGTCGCTTTGCTTTGAATACTCTATCCAGAGCTGCAATCAAGATAGTGTGACAAAAAAGGTTGTTCTCGCAATCATCACGTCGCTAGGGTCACAGTCGATATGTGCGGCAGCTGGTGCGGTTCACCTCACATACGTCATCGAGGGCGTCCTGGGTGCTTACTATATAATAGGAGCCATCACAACAACACCATTTTGTTTGTTAGCCACGGCCGCGCGATGACTCTACAGTATCTCCTTGAAGGCGACAGCTTTGTTTCTTCATGACCTGGCCGGACCTCATCATGTTCAAACATGGTGTCATCCTGCTTTAGTTGTTCGTTGATGGGAGGTATTGTATCTGATACGGTCGTGCCACGTGGACTGTAGAGCTGCCTTTCAGCTCTACTGTGGGTCATCGTATCATCTAGGTTGGATGAGATGGATACGCGGGCACCTACGTGCGTATTCCGAGCCAATCGAAAGCCCATCCATCGCTCTCAGAAGACGGGACTTGAAGAGCTGTCTCTCGCAGTGCTGTATCTGCTCTGAGCCACTGGCTCCGTGCTCTCAGTGTCACCAGAAATATCTAACACGAGCTTCTCGATCGGTTGGATGGCGCTCACCATCCTGATATCTCTCTCGTGTCCTAGTGAAGTGTGGCACCTGAGCTGGAAAGGTTAAGTGACGACTGCGAGCTACTTGGGGTACATAAGTGGGAAGGAGTTCTATGCAATCGATTGGCCTTTGAGATTTACGATCTCAATGAGGTCCTGACCTGGCTCTCATGCTCGAGTATGCCGTTCTCCTCTTCGCTATGCTTGCTAACGCTTCAACTTGAATTTGTTTCGCCGTAAGGCGTGATGCCCTGCTATCCTGGTATTACCACTACTACACAAGGTAGGCACACTGTGCGGCAATACCGAACGGATAGAGCAGCATCTCGTTAACATTACCACTGGCTGGCGCATCATATCAGTTTGTTTGGAAGAGGACGGCGTCCATGCTGAGTCAATCCGAGGCGCAGCGCTCCAAGCAGAGGCTTGTCAGTAGAAATGCCTTCTCACAGTATCCACTTGAATCGTGCATTTGGTGACTGGCGATTAAGGGTGAATGTGAGCTGCTTCAAGATACAAAAGGTCGAGTCGCTAACCAGACCTATAACCAGACCTGTAACGAGCGACTCTTGAGGTCTTGCGGCCGCCTCATCGGCATCAAGGGTCCGGCAGTCCAGACAATCCAAGCATCTCATCTAGGTCAGTCGCCTGCTCATTAATCCCGGCACAGCCAACGCCACCCAGCCAGCGCCAGCATCATGATCCCGCCGCAGAGCTCGCTCGTCAAGTACAACAGCCCGATCCTCGTGAGCACGACAAAGGAGAAGTCGCTCAAGGCCAAGAAGCCTCTGGGCAAACCCTCGAGCCATGGCTCTACCAGCTTCAGCAACCAGGGCGACGGGTCTCCACTACAGCAACAGCAGAAGCCCACGGTGTTCACGGGCAGCTACTCGCAGAGCCAGTCGCAGACCGAGGACATCCTCAACTCGATCCTACCGCCCAAGGAGTGGACCGAGGACGGCCAGCTCTGGGTTCAGTACGTCTCGAGCACGCCCGCCACGAGGCTCGACGTCGTGAACCTACAGGAGCAGCTCGACTTGCGTCTACAACAGCGCCAGGCGCGCGAGACGGGCATCTGTCCCGTGCGCGAAGAGCTCTACGCGCAGTGCTTTGGTGAGCCCCTTGCGTCGCATTGCTATCCTACGTTAGGTTTGGATTGTACTAACCTAGGCTTGCGCCTTGTGGAACAGACGAACTGATCCGGCAGATCACAATCAACTGCTCGGAGCGCGGCTTGCTGCTGCTGCGCGTGCGCGACGAGGCGCGCATGACGATCGCCGCGTACCAGACATTGTACGAGTCGAGCATCGCGTTTGGGATGCGCAAGGCGCTCATGGCCGAGCAAAAGAAGATGGAGGCGGAGCAGAAGATCCGACAGCTCGAAAGTGAGGTGAAGGAGCTCGCAGCGCAGATCGACGAGCTCAACACGCGCTGCGAGGCCGTGGCGCGCCGCGAGGACGAGAAGAAGACCGTGGACGAGAAGAAGCACCAGGAGGAAGTCGAGGTGCTGCGCAAGGCCAACGACCAGCTCAAGGCCAACCTCGAGTCACTACTCGCGGCCCCCAAGTAACAGCCTTGTATTGAATACACTTTGCATCTATTGTTCTCTCTCTCTCGCTCTCTTCACTCATACACTCACACGTTCTATGGCGCAAAAACCTAGCTTCCTTTCTCTCTCTCTGTATGTATCTATCTTGATGTCTACCTTTGCTAGCTAGACGCGTCTCGCTTCGGTAGACACTATACTGTCCACATCAGTCAGACGTCCTCTTCATCGTCACCCTCGCCCTTCTTGACACGACAACTCGGAGCCACAGACCCGTGGACAAGCGCGAGTACGTGCTGCTCGGCGCTCTCGCCCAGCGCGCGTAAGTGGTATCCGCCCTCGAGCACTGACACCACGCGGCCGTCGCAGAACTGCCATGCCATCCTGGTGATCTCACGCGTGATCCAGTAATAGTCTTCCGATTGCAGACGGATGTCCGCGAGCGGGTCGTGCGTGTGTGCGTCAAAGCCCGCCGAGATGAGCAGCAGCTGCGGCCTGAACTCGGCCACGCGTGGCCATACGTTCTCAGTAAACAATCGGCGGTACGTCTTCGAGTCGGTCCGAGCGCGCAATGGCACGTTGACAATGTTGTTGTGCTGGCCGCGCTCGTGCGCAAAGCCCGTGCCCGGGTACAGCGGCGCCTGATGCAGTGAGACATACAGGATCTGCGGTTCGGACTCCACGCGCTTCTGCGTGCCGTTGCCGTGGTGCACGTCAAAGTCAATGATCGCCACGCGCGTGAGGTGGTGCCTGTCGAGAGCATGAAACGCGCCCACGCCCACGTTGTTGAAGAAGCAGAAGCCCATGGCGCGCTGCGGTTCGGCGTGGTGACCCGGTGGCCGCACGACGCAGAACGCGTTCCTCGGCTGGCTCTTGTTTTTATCTGAGAGTAGGACGCGGTCGATCGCGAGGCAGACGCCGCCAGCCGCGGTCCTGGACGCGTCCAGTGTGTGGCGCATCATCACTGTGTCGTCGTCCATGTCGATGTACTCGAACTGCGCGTGGTACGCCTCTTTGGACATGGCCTTCGTCGTCGAGTGTGGCTTTCGGCTGGCGTTCACAGCTGCAGCCTGGGACCGTGGCGACAGCACGACAACGCCGTCGTTCTCAGCCTCTAGTCTCAGTGTGTCCAGCGCCGCCATGCTCGTCTCAATCTTGGCGCCGAGGCGCGTGAGCGTGTCGACGTGGAGCTCCGTGTGGAACCGACTGAGCTGCGCTGGTGTTGCCAGCGGCAGCTCGCGCGTGACGCGGATCGTGGGGAAGCGTGCGAGGCACTTGTCGAGCACGACGCGCAGCCGCTCGGGCCGCTCCGAGCGCTTGGGCACCGCGTGGCGAACGCATGCGTCGCTCGTGAAGAGCGTCGTCTGGTCCGCGAACACGAGCGCGCGCACCAACTGGCGCCACGTGTGACTCGCGCGCGCGCACTGGCGCCAGTCCGAGACAGAGAGTAGCGAGCACGCGGGTGACGAGACTGAGGAGGAGGAGAAGACGTGGAGGAGCAGCACGCGCAGGGCCTCGTGCTGCTGTTGCTGCAGCGCCGCCGTGTGCTCGGCCGCGTTCATCATGGCTGCTGCTTTTGGCTCCGAACGCACACACTGTCAAAATTGAGTCGATTTGGATGAAGAAGCCAGAATGTCCTCAGGTTGTGAAAGATCTGAGTAAGGGACTGGTTTTCTGAGGAGATCGGATAATTGCTGGGAAAATCCACCTCGAATAATAATTTCTCATGCAAAATGAGGGACTTCCTGTCCACCCGCAACTCTAGCTCCGACGGCCTCCTGCTTAAGTATCCATTCCACACAAGTCTGTCTCATTTCCCACTCTCATTCACTTTGACCAGCTGTACAGGGTCTCTCGTTCAGGTTGTCACGAAAGCATTAGTTGACTGAAAAAGGTTCATTTTTCACTTTAAAGAAATCAAACGGTTCTTCGATTGCTTGAATCAGACACGAAGAAGTAGAAAGGACGTGATGCATAGTGAGCACAAGTTAAATCGTTTTCGTTGAAGCACCACGCGTCTGATGCCTCCACTTTTTTAGTCCGTCGGACACGATCCGATACAATTGCTATTGTCGTGCTCAGTTTCGAAGCAAACGCCGAAACAGATACATAGCTAAACCTGTTTAAAATTCGTAGGAATCAAAAGCACTATTTTGGGCTCGTTTCCGTCAAAGTCGTCCTCGATTGGATGGATCCAGGTCCAAGGCAACGAGTTCTTCTGTTGAGATGGAGCAGGCTGACTTCTTCTACGAGTTCAGCACGCTGTCCGGGAGCGATCGAAATGCTATTTTTCGCTTGCTAGGGTCGTTGCTTGTTCGTCTGTGAATATGGTCCTGAGACTTCTTTCAATGGCTAGCAGAGCTACCGGTAGCAACGTTTACAAGGCCAATTACTGACATCGAGCTCCTTGGCTCTGCTGCTTACGAGGCTGTTAATTAGAAGTTAGAGTTAGCAAAACTGTTTGGCTACGACAGGCACAACGTTCGACCATGGCTGTCCACTTGAGTTATAAAGCCTCATCAGTACAAGCCCCACACCAGACACTGGTGGTCCCACCATCATCACACCTTTGCACTCTACCTGCGGCGTCGGACCACGATCATCGCCGTGCCCACCACAGCCGCCGCGAGCGCAAGCGCAGCGAGCGGCGCGTAGTCGGTGTTCCCCTCCGACATCCCCATCCAGGACGCCAGCGTCGCATTCACGCCCTTCCCTCCTGAGCCAGTCTTCTGGATCTTGTGCACCGCGGTCTTGACATTCGTCTCCGCGCTCTCAATGTCGCGCTGGATCATCTTGGCCGCGATCGGGTGGTACAGCGTCTTGCTCTGATCGAATATCTTGCTGGTTCTCACGTATCCCACGGCCGTACACAGGTCGCGAAACAGCGGCCGCACGTACTTCATGCGGCCCTGCTCTTGCAGAAAGCGCTCGATCTTGGGCAGCAGCCGCGTGTCCGTAGCACGCAGCGAGAGTGTGTACCAGCGGAAGCGCAGTTCGGCGTTCTGCGTCGTCGTAAGGTGGTGCTGGCAGAACGCGTCGATCGCGTCCAGGTGTGCCGGCGAGAACAGCAGCTTAGAACCAGCTGTGGCCGTCGATGTAGACTTGGCCAGCTCAGCCTGCTTGAGTAACAACGTGTCCAACAACAAGATCCAGAGCGTCGCGGGCCATTTCTTGAGCGCATTCGAGCTCACGCTCGTCCACGTTTGTGGGTCCGGACTCGCGAGGATCTGCTCGCCCAGTGAGATCGCCTGCGACGACAGCGTCGTGTCGAATTTGACCGTCACGGGCGGCATCCCAGGCGCGTAGTACCACTTCTCCCAGTCGATCTGCTTGATCTCCTCGCGCTTGTCTACTGTATCCGTGAAGTACGCAATGAAGAACGCTTTGAACTGCTCGGACGTCACGGTCTTGAAGCGAAATTCCCTGATATACGCCTTGGCAAAGGCGTCAAAAGTCTCGTGGCCACCGACCACTGTGCCCAGGTAGTGCAGGAAGCTAAAGCCTTTCTCGTACGGGATGGACGAGAACACTTCGTCCGGGTCCACGCCGTCCGTGTCGGGCACCAGGTGCGTGTACGGATGACTATGGCCGAATCGCTCGACAGCCTCAACGAGCGCACGCAGTCCTATGGACGCCTTGAGGTCGTACGCCAGTGGATCGTTGTAGATCTGCGTCTGGATCTTGCGCTCGAGCCACATGGTCCAGCCCTCATTGAGCCAAAAATCCTTCCACGTGTGGTTCGTGATCAAATTGCCCGTCCACGAGTGCGAGATCTCGTGTGCCACGACGTCCGCGAGCGACCGATCACCCGCCAGCAGCGTGGGTGTCACGAACGTCAGACACGGGTTCTCCATCCCGCCGTACGGGAACGACGGCGGCAGACACACGAGGTCGTAGCGCTTCCAGACGTACTCCTGACCCGTGATCTCCTCAGCGTGGCGGAGAAAGGACTCGGTCTGCGCGAACTCGTGCGCGGCCCTCGCCACGACCGTCGGCTCGGCCCACACGCGGCTGCGCGGACCGAGCTCAGCGCTCTCGAGGCGGCCCGCTGCGATCGCTAGCAGGTACGACGGGATGGGCACCTCCTGGTGGAACCGCACGAGGCGCGTGCCCTCAGCGAGCTCAGGATGAGCGTTGCTGTCAATAGCAGAATTTGTGTGATTGTGCTGGTGCTTGGCGGACTCGTCCGCGATCGCGCTGAGCAGCACGGTGGCCCACTCGGGTACGGTCACGTGCGCCGTGTACGCGAACTTGGCCGACGGCGTGTCGGGCGCCGGCACGATGCTGCGCGCATGGATCGCCTGGCACTGCGTGAAGAGGAATGGATGCGTCTTGCCGGCCGTGAGCTCCTTGGGCAGCCACTGGAGGCCGCTGGATTGCGCCGTCGTGGCGTACTGCACCTTGACCTTCTTGCTGTGCGCCGCGATGGGGATCACGAGTGCGCTCCCAAAGACCTCGTCTGCTGGCAGCAGCTCAACGTCCACGCGCTTGCCGTCCACAAAGACCTCCTCGATGCGCAGGTGGTGCGTGTCCAGCACGAGCACAGGCTGCGTGCTGACGCTGGCAGTGGTCCTGCTGAGCGCGACCGGCGCCGGGAGGTACGTGAACGTGTACTCGGCCGAGCCCGTGAGCTGCTGCGCGGCGAAGTCGAGCGCCACGACCCAGTGCAGGTGCTGGAACGATACCTCGTGCACGTTCGCGTACGAGTGGTGCGTGAGCGCGGGGCGCGCGCTGCTGGGCGGCGCTGGCATCGCCTAGATGGTGGCGTTGGCTTCTTTCGTGTTCTAATAGGCGTGAGTGTGCGTGTCATCAAAGTAGAATACCATGTGGTCCACATAATATATGGTCTGGATTGTCTAAATGCAGTTTTAAATCGCCATAAAAACTGTCCAGCTTTAAAAAATGACACTATATTTTAGTATCAATGACATCAGTTTATACGCAAATAAAGACATCGACTACCACTACAGCATGAAGCGGGCCAACATGATCGGCAAGCCTTGCCTTACTCGCCATATCTCACGCCTCAAACACGAAGCGCCCAGGCGTATCGTTCACGGCCGTCAAGTAACAATCATCGCTGGGCTATTGCGCAGCCTAAGGTGGTCATGCGCCGGATTCGCCATGAACTTCTGGTGATTCATTCGTCCACCCATGGTCTTCAACAGGAACGAGTTGCCCACACGCAGTGGACGCGAGTACTCGGCCGACCGAAAAGCGCTCACTACGACCCACTGCCCGCGAGCTGGGAGCGGAGCTGTTACTGACAACTGCGTGGATACCCTTGCGGTATTGCCACGTGTCTCGATAAAAGACCTGACCTGCTGGTTCCACGTGAGAACATGCAAGCCAAACGTCGAAGCTACCCGAAATGAAACAGCGCGGACATTGTCGGCGTCGCCACTGGATGCAGAAACAAATCTCAATTGACTGGATCCCGCGGAGAAGTCGTCGCTGCTGCGGACTTGATTATGAAGCCCGATCAGCGTACAGGAACTCCCCAGATGCGGCAAAACGGATCGCGTACGTGTCTGGTGGTTCACAACTGGAAATAGACGGTTCAGCTTTGCTTCGCATCTGTAGAACTCATCACGTGTGCCTGGTTCGAGTTCAGGTATCTGGTCGCAGAGAACAAAGACGCTCTTGAACTCTTCGATGGTGCTGCCAATAAGCTTCATGACCGTGCAGATTTCGTCAAACACGAGTTGCTAAAAGTGGAAATTTGCAGGATTTTGGCGCACGAACTGAACCGCTTTCGTGTACGATTTATAGGCACAAACGAGCATTTCAACACAATTCCGGAAATCCATCACGTACGTGCGTTCAAAGTCTTCGACTGAAAGTAGATGCTCCGTTGACTCCTACCTCTTCACTATTGAGTTTCCAAAGCGACCTGTGTGTCCCTATCACGAAGAGTTCGGCAGGTGCCTCTTTCCTTCAGGTATCCCGTGCTCCGGTTTTCACGGGGAAATGCCTCCCCTCGAAGTTCTACTTGGGTTTCTGTACAATACTCAGCCGCCACTTGATATCGCGAACCACTGCATCACAAACGTCCATGCGAGCACAATGCTATTTTGACAACCAATACGATTCGATTGCTAACGTGTTGTATGTTCATCGTTCACTGATAGATTGGTACTGCTATCGTAAATGCTGCTGCTCGAGGAGTGAAGGTGCGAATCATAACGGACCAGTTCTGGGAAGCCAGAAGCTCTCAGACCATGCGCTTCCTGGGGAAGGAAAACATCGAGGTCAGATTTGGCAGAATCATGATGCATACCAAGATTTGCATCATCGATCGAACGTTTCTGATGGCA
>JAASGT010000738.1:0-16999 GCA_023334315.1 Globisporangium alternatum
AGTCAATTGGATCTTTGTCGCCAGTCCGGAGAGCCACAATAGCCTTCTGATCGGGACCCTTGCAGACCCGTCTCGACTCGTAATTCTCCGACCGGGATATGTGTCGACTTGCGGTTCTCTGATCGGGGCTCGTGTTGATCTGTGTCGATATTCCTGAAGCTGAGTCAAATTTGGACATATATCGGTGGTGCCAGACGGGAGCACAGATTGGCTTCTCTGGGTCGTTCCATACTGGGGCCTAAACGCCTCCATTGTGGGCCGCGCCAGAAATTTCCCAAGTCACTTCACCACAGGTTCGTATACATTTGACTGCTGTACACTAATATTTGACTTACGTCTAACTATGCATGTGTGTTTGTATCAGGATGGCTTCACGCGGCCTTCGTCACTGGCACCTTGTGCTATGGCGCAAACGGGACCCTCGTCTGGGGGCGGCACAATTGCCCTAGATCGTGGAACGACGGCGAGACGAGCCGATGCCTTCAAGAGAAGCTCATCGACACCAAGTTCGCACTGCCAGTAACTGGCGTTGCCGCAGACTCGACATTCCAGTAAGTAAGGATTTAGCTGGTAAAATTATTACTCCGTTTAAAGTAGGTGGTTTAGAGAGAACTTCGGCAGAGTGCCGTCTTGGTGAGATGGCAATGCACAACGCCATCGTCTCATTGCACCAGGCAGCAGAATGGGGTATGGGGTCTGCACCAATGTGCTATTGACAGCTACAGCTGCCCCTACCTTACAACCCAGAAGTGCGCCAAAGACGATTGTCTAACATCTACCGCATGTACAATTTTCAAGTGCGTCAAACTGGAATAAGTCAGTTGCGATCTGTATTCTTCAGTTAGCAAAATCAATTGTTCTTTTGACCCGCCAAATTTTCTGAAATGGCTATCATCACTTCATCTCTCCTCACAGCACGCTCGGCTCGTTCGTTCTCTTTCTCCTCTCTCTTATTCTCTCTCTTCACGTTGTTTTTGCTCGACAGCTCTCATATCCTCTCGTATTGCCTCGCGTTCTTCCTTCTCCTCGCGGTACTTGAACTCACAATTGTGGGCTCGCTCATCCATCATCGCAAATATCTTTCCTAGATCGAGCTCGCTCGCTTTTGCAGCTTCTCTTTCGTCGGCTAGTCTGTCGAGGGCTACGTTGATCTTGATTCTCTTTCTAGCCACTTCCGAAATGATCTGTCTTCATTCCGCTGAATGGCTGGCGCGACGCTGCTGTTTCAGTTGCGAGCTAAGCGCCATCAGCACCGATGGTGACTTCCCCGTGCGCGGCGATGCTGTCATTCTTGTTTCTGCCCTCCAATACATCCAGCACAAAAAAATAGTTAAAGTGTCCGCATAGGTCCCTGTGTTCACCAATTTCTTACCACGGACTGTGCTCACTTCTTCAGTCAGTCTGGTAGTCTTGCTTGGTTCCTCACTGGGTCTGGAGCTGTCGTTCACTTCACCATTACAGCTTCCTGGTGTTTCTGGTGCACCTTCATTGAAGTCCAGCTTTGCTGTTCATGCTCTTCGAGATCTCTGTCTTCATTCTCGATCTCACCGTTCTCACTATTGTCGTCTAGAGAGACAACATAGCCTTTGGACTCTATGCGCCGCTGTATGCTTTTTGCTAGCAGCACTTCTTCTGGGCAGAATGCCATGCCTAAAAGAAAAAAATAGCAGCCAAGGTGTTTATTCTCACGTCAAACAATTGGAGTTCAAGCAAAAAATTATTATCGAACCTGTGGGCGTTCTTACATTCTTCAATGCTGCAAACTTTCTACGCAATGACTCAGCATCTCGAAATGACCAGCCCTCTGGAAGATCGCGGTTGTAGCTGAACTGTATGTTCTCCCAATACTGAGCGCCCAGTGGAAGCTGCCTGCTGACAAGTCCAAGCAGACCTAAAAGAAAAAAATACAGCGAGCACTATAAATAATAAAACACGTGAGCTGCACTCATCATCAATCACAGACACGCCGTTGCATGCATCTCCACTTACGCTGGATCTCACTCGTGGTGAATCTTTCCCCTCTGCATTGCTTCTTGCTCATGGCCCTTGCACGGCGTCGTCGCCTTCGCGCTGCTAGGGCTCTCGGACTGGAGCTTCTTGGTGCTCTCGGACTGAAACCTCGTGGCGCGTTTGCACCGGTGCAGAAGCCGCAACGTCGCCGCTTGCAGCTGGCGCAGAAAAATAGCTCACACGCACGCCACCGCCGATCTCCAGCAGTCACTGGTAGAGGCCAATCGCTTGTGGACAGGAACCGATGGTGGTGGCTGGAGCTAGCACAGCGAGGCGACCTGCAGTTGGACTGGTGGTGCTGTTTGTTGTGGGGGACAGGCACTACAGCGAAGAGCGCGACCCGCGCTGCTTACTTGTGGGTGGTTGCTTGTTTCGACTGCTGGCTGTGCGGTCGTTGTGATTCTGTGGTGTGCAGCTCATTTTGTACGAGCGAGGAACGTGCAAGGAATATTCTGACTGTTTGTGACAGCTATCGTCTGAGAAAATGCGGAGTGGGCGGCACGAATTGTTGAGACCGAAATCTCGTCTCAACAAAAAGCTTCCGATTTGTGTGCGAATTTGTGCGAGTCCCGAACCTGTCCCACACCACACAAATTTGATTTGTGTTGTTTTCGGAAGAGACCCACTGTCCGGCTAAGAGCAAAACCAGATCTCGGCCGTGAACGCGGCCGGCAGGATCCAGAGAGAGATTGCAGCGGCAATCCGACGCTCCAAGACCGTTGTCCATGCATATCTGCGTGATCCGGGGTGTTACAACACCACACAGCGATCAGGAAGACGCTCCAGCTTGCCCGTAACAACCGTTCGGGCATCGTCAAAACAGCGCAAACTGGTCAGTACAGCTCGCCTCAGTTGGTCTGAGCGCTCGACCTCACGGTTTTTGCTCGCTCAGTTCGTCGACTGCTTTCTCGTGAAGATACACTGTGTTACGTCAAGCGCAAGAGCATCCCCGTACTTACGAATGTGCACAAGATGGCGCACCTCGAGTGAGCTCGGGCGTCGGTCGTTCTCGGTGCTCAGTGGGAGTCAGAGAAGACCACTGACGAGAAGAAGTTCAACCTCGACGGCTCAAACGGACTCCAATATTACTGGTACAATCTTCGCAAAGAGGAGCAGGTCTACTCCAAGCGTCAAGCGGGTGGCGGATCGGTGATGGTGTGGGGAGCGTTTTAGGCCAAATAGAGATTGCGTCTTGCTATGCTATCCGGACGACAGAACAATGAGGACTACGTCAGCACGCTGCACAATTACTTGCTGCCGCTCACCGCTCAGTACCACCCGGGAGGCTTCACGTTTCAGCAAGACACCGCCTGCATCCACCGATCCCGCTTCACGACGCAGTGGCTTGATGAACGCGGCGTGAGCACCATGAAGCGACCAGCGCTCTCTCCAGACCTCAACCTGATTGAGAACATCTGGGGAATGCTCGCGTGCCGTGCGTACGAAGGCGGGAAGCAGTTCATGACGAAGACCGACCTCCAGAACGCAATCTTCCGGGCTTGGGATGAAATATCCCCCTGAATACACTGATAGTCTGGTTAGATCGATGAACAGCAGATGCACAGCGATTCTCGAGTGCAAGAGAAGCAAGACACCGTATTAGCAACAACTGAATCGCTTTTAAGATCAATCAATACCAATGTTACCAGCTCGGTCTTATACTTATGTCCACCCACAAATAGCGTTATGTTCAGTTATGCTGTCAATTTTCATTGTTAGAGTCTGAAACACGCACCACAAGGGGAACTTCGGTGTGGGAGTGAAGTGCCCAGTTTTCAGCTCCATTCACCAACTTTTGCGCTCTCAGCGCTCACGGTGGTCTTATAAATATGGCCAGCACTGTAGCATTAATGTAGTTATTAAATTGAAAAGGTCTAAGAGTAGCCGCTTTCTTTCTCCATCACGCATTTGCATTTTCGACGACTGGAAGAGAGAGAGGACGAGATCGAAGATGGCGCTCGTGCACACTACTGTCCGCCGCTTCTCGCAGCGCAACAACGCGCTCCTGCGCGTCTCGCAGCTCCCGCTGGGCCTCGGTAGTAGCAACAGCCGACGCGATGAGGACAAGCAGCAGCAGACGGCCATCCGCAGCTTCCACTCGACGCCGCAGCGCGACTCGGCCATCCTGCTTGTGGGGCTCGGCGTCGCTGGTGCCGCCATGAGCGCCAAGTACGTCATCCAGGTACGCAAGTAGATCAATACATCAGTTGTATGGGTGTACGTGCTCGTTTGGTGGTACTCATAATGTGTGTGCACTTGTTTATTTGCAGGCGTATGAGGCGTACAAGGCGCGCCCGAAGAGCGAGAAGGTAAGCTCGTGGACGACGCGCAACTTCTACGACGGCCCGTTTGAGGAGAAGATGACGCGTCGGGAGGCGGCATTGATCCTGGGCGTGCGTGAGAGCGCGTCGGAGGAGCGCATTCGCAACGCGCACCGCAAGCTGCTCATCCTGAACCACCCGGATACGGGCGGCTCGACGTTCATCGCGACCAAGATCAACCAGGCGAAGGAGCTCCTGCTCAATGGCTCCAAGTGATCGAATTGGATGAGTTGAGCACCGAGAAGAACGAGAGAAGAGAGACGATGATGGTAGTGATCGATTGAATGGGGAACCGTCGTTGTTGGAGCTTTAAGAGCTGCTCTCGGCCTGAGGTAGTGCCAGCAGCAGCTCTTCGATGAGACAGTCACACAGGGCCGACCCGAGACGATCAATAGATGTATATTTTTGCTGATGATGAGAAAGGCTTTCTTGCATGACAAACACATCTTTGTATGATCAGGATCCGTTTGACGCAACACCAGCAGAAGGACCTGTTTGAGCGACGGGGCCTATGCGCTTGACCTGCTGCTGGAGCTGCGCCACGTCGCCTGCACTCTCGAACGGGAACGAGATCTTACGCTGCACGAGCTCCACAAGCAACACGAAGCTCCTCTCGAACTCCAGCTGCAGTGGGGACAGCTGCATCGTAATGGTGATGTCGTCATTCGGCAGGAAAAGCGACAGGAAACCGTTCGTCGACATGCCTGGGGCTTTCGTTGAACTTACATTCGCCTGTGCTGCGGCGGTGCCACTGGGTGCAAAGGATGTCGAGACACCATGAAACGTGGAGCTGCTCAGCAAACCAACCGATTCACTCGAGAGCGGCAAGTACGGCGACGACGCCGCTGTCGAGAAGACCGAGATGGAGGACTGGGAACTCGCGCGTCGGAACGCCTCGCGGCTGATCAGCAGACACTGCCAGCAGAGTTTGAGAAAGTGCACGAGCAAGTTCGCCAACTGGTGGCGCTTCTGCAGGCTCTCGTCTAGGTTCAACACTGCGCCACGCGCATCCAGCAGAGGTGGGAAATTCGTTGGCACTCCGTGCTCATGATTCTCGTCGTCAGTCTGCTCTTGAGCAGCGTTTGGTTCCGCCTTCGACGCGAGAAAAGACTCGACGACCTCGGGGATCCCGCCATGGACGTGCGTGTCCACGCTGCCTTTGAGCACCAGTGTGAGCGTCTTCAAGTCGGTGCGACCGCAAACCTCCTTCGTGATCTCGTCTTGCAGTAGCAAACAGCGCTTCTGGATGTCGTCCATCGAGTTGTCGATGGGGCACCGGATCTCTTCGCGTCTCTCGATCACTACTTGGCGATTCAGTGCACATGGAAATTGCTGCGCAACGGTGAGAAACGTGATACGCTTCATCTGCTCGCTCGTCTTCCCATATGAAGAGCTCCCGAGCGTGAACGGCATCGCAAACTTGAACATCATCGTCGAGACACCAGAGTTACAACCACCACCACTCGCTACAACAAGCTCTACGTGCGGCTGCTTGTTGTCACTCTTCTTGACTTCCTCGACAGTCGTGACGCGCATGAAGATCACGTTCGGCTGGTCGTCGCCAATGAGAGGCTTCGCCTCTGGCACTACGTCCACACGCTCGCTCATCGGGTACTTGACGCGCAGCATGGCTTTCATTTCGCCCACAAACTCGCCCAGCGACATGAACTTGTTGCGCTTGTAGATGTACTCGTGCTTGGAGATGTATGTCGAGACGCAATCACCAGCGTACGTCACTCTGTAGAACGCGTGGCTGTTGCCACATCCTGCTCCTCCGGCTTCAGCTTCCGCATGCTGACAGATCGCGCGTTCCAAGTACCTGAGCGTCTCGATGTACTCTGGATAGCGTCTCTGCTCCTTCAGGCACACTAGGAGTTGCTCACTGTTTGAGACCTGCTGCTCGAGCCACTCGGCTTTCTCGGCCAGCTCTCTCGCAAGCACCAGTTCCCGCACTTGCCAGAACAAGAACTCGCTTTGCTCTTCTTCCTGAACGATTTGCCGCGTAAATTCGATGCACTCGAGCTTGCAGCACGCAGCTTCAGCGAATTTCTTGCGCGTCACGTGGAGACTCAGCAATGCATCGAGCCACAGTTTCTTCTCGTCCAGCAGCCAGAAGGGCGAAATCGCTCGCATGATTCGATACAGACCTTCTTCGATCTCCTCGTAGTCGCGCAACTGCTCAGGACTCGCAATCGCCACCTGCCACATCTCAAACACCTTGATCTGCGTGATGAGCCCGTTCAAGAGCTCTTTGTACTGAATCAGGAACGCCTGTGTCGCATTCTCCTCGGCGAGCGAACACTGTCGCATCTCTTCGATGGCCTCTCGTAGAGACTCTGTCGGAATGAGCAGCTGCCCGATGCTGCTCGAGAAGAACACGCTGCAGAACACCTTGAAGATCGGTCGCTTTACCAGCGAAAAGCTCCCCGTTTGCTCGTAGCAGAGCGCAGTGAGCTTGCAGAGCAACCGCGCCGCATGCTGCCGCACCACGAGCATCTTCCCAGTCGCAGCGATCGAGAGCAGCAGCTGGATGCGGCACTGGTCATGGATCAGCGGGAGATCAGCGATGCGGCACGCAAAGAGCGCTTTCTGGAACCGAACGACAAAGACCTGGAGATACTGAAAGAGATCTGTCAGAAAGCACTGGTCTTTGTCTTCTGGGTCGTCTTCATCTTCTTCAGCGTCTTCTTCAATGTCGCCATCAATGTTGCTGTACAAAGTCTCGATTGCATTCGCTCGGTTGATCAACAGGAATAGCAAATCTGTCAGTGATCCGAGAAGAGCGTAAGCTTGGTCCACAGTCACAACGCTTTCAGGCTGTTGCATCTGCAGATCACCACGCTTGCTGTTGCCATTGCAGTCAAACGGGACTTCAATCAACCGAATCACCCACTTGAACTGATCCACAGCGGTGCGAAGCGATCGAAGCATCGTCACTGCGATGATGCGATGGAGATACCGAATGTTCATCTCATAGTCCCCAGTGTACTCCTCATCGGCTCCTTGCGAAGTCAAAGATGACGCAGCTGTCACTTGTGTTGTGGTGCTCGCAGAGGAGCCAGATTTGCTTTCAGAGCCGAGACTCGTTGACGTGCGACGCTGACCACCGCCGGCGTAACTCTTTCCCCAGTTGCGTGGCAACGACTTGTTGTTTGGACCTCTGGAGACTGATGGAGGCGCTGACACAAGTGAATTGCTGCTTACCGGAGAAGTGAGCTTTGGGTTGGGGCTCCGCATCCCAGCAGCACTTGCGACGGAGCTGCTGCTGTTCCTTCCCGAGCTATACGTGGATCCGCTCGATCCAGGAGCGTTCCCTCCATCCGCTGAGACTGAGTTGCGCTGCCGACTGATCCGGCGGTGCTTCAAGTTCATCTCAATGTCGAGCAGCGACAGCCGCCCTTCGTGAGTCACCAGATCCGGTGAGAGCAGTTGCTGCCACAAGAGGCTGCCGCCACCTAATGGCAACGCCTCGTCAACCAAGAACGTCTCAATGATATGCCGAATCAATGCAAGACACGCGTGGACGCGCACTTCGTCGAACGGCGGCTCATACTTTCTCTTCTCGTCACGTGTTGCGCGTGCAATCAGAGGTCGGTTCTTCCGCTCGTATGCAGAGGTTGTGAGAATGCTTCGTCGATGGCGCCTTTGGTTCATCTCTTTCCGCTAAGTAACACAAGAAAACGTCAACACAACATACAGTATAACAAGTCAACATGCAAACATTCCTTTCGTCCACTCACCTCTTCCACGATCTTTCTGTAGTGCATCAGTGCTCCAGTCGGACTCAGCGGAATAACAGAGCCCAAAGCGTGCCCATGGACTCCGCGACCTTGCGCGTCCGCATTCACTTCACCATCAAACTGCTGGAAGAACCGGGAGATGTAGCTCGTTGATACGCTACTCAATAGATGAGCCACGCAGATTAGCAATTCTTTTCTCAGCTCGTGAACTTTCTCACTCGAATCACTGCCAGAGACGACGAAGGTGCTCGTCCCTTGGCTGCAAAGAAGCTTCCCGTCGGCTGTGAACTGCGCAACGCTCGCGAAAAACGGGAAGTAGATCAACGCGATGGTCTCTTGGTCCTCCGGGCTCTGGTGGTACGGATTGTAGGCGTGTACAACAAATAGGCGACGAAGCAAGCGCATTGCGTCGCAGCGGATCTTCTCCTCTTTCTGCTCGTCAGCGACGCACAGAAGTCGCTCAAAGACAAGCTTCGCAAGCCAAGAGCTCCGTTGAGGTAGCGATGGTGGAGCTGCAGGAGCTGCTGATGACGATACCAGCGATCGGCGTGCTCTCGATGAAATTGAAGCCCGTGCGCCATTCACAACCGCGAAGAATTCAAAGTCGATCAGGATCCGCAGGAAAGGGAACAGAATGTGCACGAGCACATTCGCATCGCACTGGTTTTCGTTCACCCACTGCATGTACTGCACGATGATCCGCGCAGGCACTTGGTTTCTCGTCACGAGGAACAGCCCTCGACAAAAGTAGGCAATGCTCCGGTTCACCTCTTTTTGAAGCAAGAGGCCGTTGGAGTTGTTCCCGATGCAGTAGACCAACTCGCCAAGAACAGCTTCAGTCAATTCATCATCATCGCTAGACAACACCAACGGGAGCTGCCCGGTAGCGCCGCCATGACGAGCAGCGTGCTGGCGAAGACTGTGCGTCGCCATGGACTTGAGAATCAACTGGAGTAGCATGTTCGCATACGCCAGCGACAACCGCTTTGTGTCAATGTTGTCTTCCACGGGCGAGTTGTCCTGAAGCACGAGCAGCCACTCCATCAGCATGGCATGAAAAATGGACTGCGGGCGCTTACTCTCGGGGATGATCGTTGTTGTCGTGGAAAGCCCACCTGGGTTTTCAATCGCTTCTTCGTCGAAGACAATGTGCACGAAGCTGTGCAGAATCTGGTTCACGTCTTGCTTCAGCGACCGATGTGGCGTCCAGCTAGCCTTCTCTAGCACGGCGAGGAAGGCACGAAATGCAGCCCAGCGAACCACTGCTGTCCCAAAGCGCAAGTACCCGAGGACGAATTTGGCTATCGGGAAGAGGAAATAGCGCACGTTGGTCGTACTCGCGAGCCTTAATCCAAGCAGCTTGTTCACGACCTGGTCGTCATCAATGTTTGTAGAAGTCGGTGTGTCTTTCTCATCTGGTGGCACTGAGGCTGCCGAGTGAAACCGCTGAAGAAAGCTCGCCACGTATTTGTCTTGACTGTGAATCGACGACAGCACCCTTGTTCGGCAGGCGAGAGTTGTCTTTGCATTGTCCAGTCCAGCTTCACGCGCCGCTGCGACATATCCTGGTGGAAGCGAGATGACGCCACCTGTCGTCGACGCTTTCGACGTTATCAGCGTGGGGAACACGTTCATGACGTAGTTGTTGTCTTGCAGAATCGCCCCGTCCTTCTGCAGCACTGGCAAGATTGCGTACCCGACAAGCTCTTGCTGCATCTGGTTTGGCAGCAACTTCTTGCAGTGCACGTGGTAGAACGTGAACAGCACGTGATGCGCCAGAGTCAATCGCTCAGGAAGACAAATCTTGATCTCGTTCTCAAACTGCGGGTTCTTTTGGTGGTAGTTCACGAGCGTGTACCCCGCTGACTGCACTTCGTGGTTTGGTGCGTACACAGCATCGAGCACGGCACTTTGCGCTTCCAGGTCTCCGATGCCGCACACAAAGTCCACTTCCTTTTGGAGAAGCTGCACGCGAATGGCGATGTTTCGGTACTGGAACTTCTCTAAGTGAATCGGGTAAAGATATAACGCGTTGACATACGACACTGCGACGGGGCCACAGCCGGTGAGGCCAAACACAGATGTCATCGAGGGGTGGCAGAAAGGCTGAACTTCTCGACACTGGATCAGCATCGAATCGCTGGAAGAACTTGTAGGCGCATCCTCCAAATTGTTCCCGTCTTGCGCTGCAGGTTGCGATGACGATGTTTGAGCTGGGCTCACACACGAAAATGGGTCGATGATCTCCAGAATTGGCGCAGAAGGGAGTGCAGCCAAAGCATTCTTCGGGAGGCTTCGGTTCCTGGTGGTGCTTTGAAACTTGGATTCAGAGAGGCGCTGGTCGTCGATTCGCTCGAGATCAAACTCGCAAACCGAAGGGATCACTTTCTCTCTAAGTACGTAGACATTCAACATGGACGAGTTAGTACCGCTAGTTAGCATGCAAAAGTAGCGGGAAGAACCACAGGGTGCACTTACTTCAGCGTTCCGCGGACGGCATCCGCGATGAGTGGCAGTCTCTGCTCGTCACTCATGGTTGTGCGCTGGCGATAGAGTGTCATGGGTCGGTTGCAGCCTTCCATCAGAGCGATTGCACCCCACGCCAGCGGCTGACGGTACCGCCCAAGTCGCCGAAAGCAGTCGGATGCTCTCTCCACCAACTTCTGCTGCTCGCTTTCCGACGTGAGCTTCTCGGGCGAGCAGTATGACGCAGTCGCACTTTCGCCATCGCCCGTGAGCACTTTTGAGACCTTGAGGACAATGTACAGGTGCTGCGGAAGATGGTTCGGTAGCACGTAGAAGAGCGCGTGAGGCACTTTCGCGGCGGACAACAGCGACCCAGGAGCTTTGCAGACTTTCCCGTTCAGATCCACCGCTCCTGGCACTGAGTAGCTAAACTCTTCCGTAACTCTGCAGTTAAGAGAGGTGTCGTAGATGGCCATGCGGCAAAAGAGTGGCTCGACCTGCATCAGCGTACGCACAGGTCATAACAGACAGATATCGTTAGTTGAGCTGCCATGTGTCTGCGCTTCATCAAGGAGAGGCGGACAGATGAACGAACCATTCCGAGCGTGAACCGGAGGTGAACAGCCACGAGGAACGCGTGCGCGTCTTCCACTGCCACGTGTGAGTCAAAGAATGTTGGCATCGCGATCTCCGAGGGAAAAGTCTGCTCGCCCACGCTGAATCGCGGCTCGTAGTTCTTGAGCAGCGACTGGTCCTGGGTCATCTCGACTTTCCCCCTCGGCAGCGACTCGGATGGGTGCGAGCGCAGTCGAAGTGCGCTCCAGGGCCGCGTGAATTCCTTAATAATTGGTGCAGTCTTGGGTGATGCAATAGGCAGTGGCAGCTGCTGCGGGTGGCTCCACTCTTTCCGAGCCACTTTGACGAGTTCGAGCGTGCCGCTCTCGATACCAAAGCCCGGGTGTTGGTGGAACTCTTCGTGTAAAGCCGAACCTGCTTTCATTTGCGCCGATAATGGAACGCTTGTGTGGATCGTCGGCGCAATGACGCGCAAGCGCGGTCGTGTTATCTCTTCCATATCCATCTCGTTGTCTTCTTCCTCGCTTGGATGAGAGACCACAGGATCAACCATCTCGTCGTCTTCTCTTGAATTTGAGATCGCTGGACCAGCGACGTCCCCATCACCAACTTCACCGCTCAGCTGCTGTTTGTCGTTGAAAGCCTTACTGTCGTCCTTACCACCACCGTGCTCATCTTGCGCTTCCATTTCGTTGTTGTTGTCACTGCCGATTGCTTCTCTCGTGTCGCTCTCGTGCTGTACGTCCACACACGAACTCATGGATGTCTTGCAAGTCAGTCAGTATCACCTCTACGTCTCACGCTCCCTCTTCCACACGTCCACACGTCGACACGTCCACGCCGCTACGGCAGGCTGCGAGAGATCGCTAGCCTCGCCCCTCGCAAGGCTAGCAAGTCAAAAGTCACTTTTCTCCTGTTCTAACATGATACTCGTCGAAAAAATTTCTTTCTAATATGATCAAAAGACAGAAAAGACACCACACTTCGTTCCTCCGCCTCCCTCGTGCTGCTGCATCGTGGACACCTCACCAGAACACCTCACCAGGACACCTCACCAGGACACACACTTTCCTTTCAAAGCAGCTTCGACAAACTCGATGAAGGTGACGACTACATGCGCCCTTCTTCTAACAGGACGTCCTGCGCCGGCTGCGATGTAAGCATCCAGCGCGCCGCGTTCACAGACTAGACCGATTGCTAGCGAGCCACGCTCGCCCGTCTCTCATCCGCTCTCGCTGTCTTCCAGCTGGCAGCGTCTCGCTACTATTTTACGTCTACTCACTCGCCCGTGATCTGCTTCCGTTTTGCGTGCAGCATGTCGTGGTCATCCAAGTCCGGCGCGGCTTGCAAGGTGTGTATTTTTAATGGAGTCTGGTGCTAATCTCGTCGCCCAATGGGGAAGCGCAGGCTCGCGGCCTTGTCCAAGAGCACAGAAACTTTTGATTAAGGTGCAGGCACAAACGAGAGAGCGAGCGCTTGGCAACAAACGCGGGGAACAAGCGGGAGGCGTCGCAAGTACAGGCGAGCGGCGGCAAAGACAGAAGTGCGCGGCGTTCCTGCAGAAGCAGATGAAGAGCTGAGCTGAACGCGCCAGCCACGCCTTCCAATCGCTAAATTCTCTCGGATTGCTCATCTTTTCCCCACAAGAACGCCGGCAGTGAGCGAGGATCGGTAGCTTAGTAACGTGCGGTCATGGGCCTGTGCCTCAGCAAGTTCCATGCTGGAGGTGGGGGCGGATCAGTGTTTCACCTTGTATCTCCAGAATCGACTGGGATCGCCTCTCCATCGGCTGCAGAGAAAGCTGCAAAACCTAAAAACCACGTCGCCCCACTACCTGCGTCAGCAAGTGCTTCGAAAGATGCAGCAGCGCTGCGACCACCCGCATTGCAAGATGCGGGCGCAGGGGGTAGTATCAAGAGTCTGGTTGGCCGGGGAACTCCACCGACACCGCCTGCTGGCTGCATGAAGCGCTCGCAGTCGCTGGAGGTGCGAGATCCAGGCAAGCAGCTACCACCAGACTCGAAGAATACTCCGTTTGCTGAGGCCATAGCCGCGGCGGCTGCTGCGACTGGTGCAGACTCGACGATTCCAGCGACACCTCAGCCTGAGAATGACGCAAAGGACTCACCTCGTCGACATGGGAGTCTGCGTCCTATGCTCAAGCATCAAGGCAGCGAGCGGCAAGCAGACCAGTCCTTGGGAGGAGACGGCACGAAGCAGGTACGCCGCCCCAAGAAACCCGTGACAGTCAGCCTCGAAGTGCTGTTCCGAGACGAGCGCGCTCGACTGGGCTTCTTCAGGTACCTCCAGGCCACGGCGTTGCAAGAGAAGCTGCGAGAAGTCGAAGAACGCGAGAACGAAAACAACGAGACGCACATGATGAAGCACCGCGTGTCGAAGATGACCAGCAGCCGCTTCACGATGGACTACCGAGAGGATTGCGTGCTCTTCTGGCTCGAGATGAGCGATCTGCTCAAGATTCCGAGTGGCGGCTCGTTCCAGCTGGGGCTCATGCACGATCTCTTTGACGTGTACATCGCCAAAGGCGCGCTGCGCCAGCTACCTATGGTGTCTACTGCAGAACGCGAGCCGCTGCATCAGTTTTTACAGGACAAGAACGTCGAGCGCGCGCTACTGGCGTATAAGATGCTGCTGCTCGACGTCCTCGAGGTCGTCACGACACACTTTGACGAGTATGTCCGCGCAGAGGGGAAGCTCGGCTACAGCCAAGCGACAAAGAGCGTATCCATGCGCAACGTGCTCGCGCGACTGGCCAAAGTGAACACCGGCAACACGGGCGACCGCCGCACACACTTGAGCGAGATCGTCAACACTCCCGCGCTATGTCGGATATTCCGCGAGTTCCTTCAAGAGTGCAACTCTGTGGAGACTTTGCTCTTCATCATCGACGCCCTCGCGTTTGAGGATCTCGTGAACACGTTCGACCAGGAGCCTGATCTGCGCGCAGCACACGATGGTTCGCACCACGACTACTGCTTGCGCCAGGCTCAGAAGATCTTCAACAAGTACATTCGATACGGCTCTAAGGCAGAGATCTGTCTGGGCGGCGCGGTGAAGGAGAAACTGCTCCAAGAGATCGTCGAGTACCCGATTAGAGCGGAACTTTTCGACGACGCAGTGCTCGTGTGCAGCGCCGAGCTGGTCCACTCTTATCTCGATCAATTCTACGGCACGAATGCGTACCTGGGTTACAAGGCAGCGCTGAGCCAAGCCAGATCGACAAAGTCAAGCCGCAAGATCAGCACAGGCGGTGCAAGGGCGATCCTGAAGCGGCATCTATCGGACGAAGCGATTCAAGGGAACTCGAGAGGATCGACCGCTGGCGGTTTGGACAGGAAGGCCACTATTATTGAACTTGGTGATGGCAGCGAGATTCTCAACTTGGATCACCCAGACTACGCTGGCTCGGGTCCTCTGTTGAGTCTGACCGACATTCTGAACGGAAGCGGATCGAGCTACTTGCGCGATTTCCTCAAGGAAGAAGGCATGGAGAACATGCTCTTATTCTACAAAGAGGTCGCGGAGTTCCAACTGCTCCCGCATGGCCAGAAACACTACATCCAAAGCAAGGCACGGAAGATCTTCGACAAGTTTGTGCGCAGAGGTGGGAAGCTGGAGATCGAGCTGCCGGCCGATGTGCGGCGCGATATTCTCTGGAAATTGTCGTCGCCGACAGAGCACACGTTCGCCGATGCCCAGAAGTACGTGTTCAACTACTGGGAGCACAACCTCCTCGACAAGTTCCGACATCACAAGCTCTACGGGGACATGACGGCTGTGCTCCAGAAGCTCCCGAACTACGGTCTCTCAGGCACTGGCTCCGATAGCATTCACGGCGGCGGCAACAACGGTACGAATGGAGACTGGGTGGACGTGACGAAGATCACGCTTCGCGAGTTCTTGGACCTCGAGTTTCTGCGCCGGTTCTTCCGACTGTTTCTTGAGAAGGAGCAATGCGTGAATGAGCTGTATTTTTACTTTGAGATCCTCAACTTCCAGCAGTTCCCGACATCGGACTACCTGTCGCGCCAAGCGAAGAAGCTCTTCAACCGATTCTGCGACCCGGCCTCGCGCGAGTTCGTGTCTCTGAACGCAGAGAACCGCACGTACATCCAGAACAACCTGAACAACCCAAGTCCCGCGATGTTCAACAAGGCCCAGGACGAGATCGTGTCGTTCTTCACGACAACGCTGTTCCCGAAATTTCAGCAGAGCGAGATCTACCGCACGATCCGGATAACGAACATTGAGCTGCGGCTGGGCAAGCTGGCGGCGAGCGGGAACAGCGAGAACGCAGTCATCAGTCAGGTTCGCGGTCGAAATGGCACCATGGGGGATGCCAGCAACGGGCCTCGTCCTAGCACGTCGCCAACTCGAATGCAACGTAGCTCGGTTGCACCTGGAGCGCTCGGTGGCGGCGAGCTGAGCGAGGCGCAGGTGACTGTGGCGCTTATCTTAGAACACCCGGAGACGCGCGCGCTGTTTTTGTTTTTCTCCGAAGAGATGTACGTATCACGTGACCTGTGGTCTATGGGAGTTCACGAGGCGTCTGATTTACTCTATGCTTTGTTTGCTTTCTATTCAGTTTTTGTACCGAGAGCATTTACTTTTGGCTCGACTGCAACGAGTTCAAAGACATCCCACATACGAGCTATCTGAAACTGCGCGCCCAGAAGATCTACCGCAAGTACATCTCGGAGACCGCCAAGCTGCAGGTGAACCTCAAGAGCACGATCATCAAAGAGATCGTCGCGCACCTCGACAACCCGAGCCGGACGCTCTTCGTCCCGGCGCAGAAGTCGATCACCAAGATGCTCGAACGCGACACACTCCCGAAGTTTCGGCACTCCAAGCACGTAAGTGTGGTCTCACTAGCGTCTGCCATCCCTGTGATAGTATGTTACTGACATGTACTGTGCCTGGGTATCGGGCTGTGTGTGTGCACTTGAACTGCAGTTCCAGCCGTGCTTGCAGCTCTTGCGACAGGATGCCAAGTCGACAGCAAACTGAGCCAGAACTCAACACCACAACAAGATCGCCCCATTTCCATTTTATTTAGAGGAAGGTACACTGTCGAAAGGAACAACAACACAAATAACACGAACAACGCGGTCATGCGAAGGAGCCCCATGGTGTGTAGCCAAGCCGCGAGTGGTTCATTCAGTATACCTAGAAGGCCTTGCAGTGAAAGTTTCGCGTTTGAATGCACGGGCATGGTGCACCAAAGCTATTGTACAAGAAGAGCGAGCTTCATGTGCACGCAACTAACAGAGAAGCGCCCCGTGGTTGGCTCTCGAAGAGAAGCCATTGCGGCACGAGCTCAAACAACCGAGTCAGATGGCTGTCCATGTTGGCGCCAAATTCAAATTCGCAAAAAGTATCTTTCGTACTTTACGGATGTTTCACTGTATACATCGTACTTAGAAAGATATCCACACTACCATCTCATTTTTTCTCTACAATTGCGCTTCGCGCTTCTTTTGGCCCGTTTGAATTCAAACCAAAATGTCAAAATTTATGCGATTTTTTCGATTTATAGACTGTTCATCTTCCTATACAAAAACCAAGTTGAACCACTTTTGGTTTGGCGCGCATGTGTGACAGCCCTGACCAGCTCAGTTTTGAAAAAGCGCAACAAGAACGCACGCGATGGTCTCGGCGGCGACGCGTACAGCAAACGGATCGGCGACGGCGACGACGAATGATGCATCAGCGTATGTGCAAGAGAACTGCGCTCCTGATGGTGTAACGTACAGCTCGAACGTCTCAGTGGGCGCTCTGAAAGAGCCGCTCAAGTGCGTGAGTGATGAGCCAACAAGCCCGCCGCACTCGTCCTCAAACACGATCTCGGACGTGACGCCATCA
>JAASGT010000739.1:0-16986 GCA_023334315.1 Globisporangium alternatum
GATAGCTAGGAGTGGGCAGGTGACATAATCAGCGTCAGGATAGAGAGAGAGCCCTTGCTCCTCGCTTGTTTTCATGCGTATAAAGCGAACAAAGAACACGTCTCCTGCATCCACAGACACACTTTGCTTGCGCACGTGCGTCACATCAGACGCACGACCGAACATGTACCAAAGCAGGCAGAGCAGAGATGCATCTTGATAGCCACTAGGCATACGTGCATTCGCATAGAGGTATAGTATCATACACCGCAGGTTGCCCTTTGTACACGCAGCGGCCATCTTTACAAAGCCATCGCCCTCACGCTTGAGGCAAAAGCTCTCGAGCCTGCGGCCCATTTTGAGCAGCTTTGCCTCAAGCACTACACGGTGTTGGGGAACATATCGAGCAGTCAGTGCTTAGTCTGACGATAGTACTGCATACACGTGTGTCTAGCGAGCTGCTTGCCCGTCTCGCCCTCATTGAACGCCAAATACATGCCAAACTTATCCATGACAGACACAAACACCCGCCCACTCGTGTCATTCGCAATGCATTCACACACATACTGTAGCGCAACACCCTCTGCCTTTAGAAACTTAGCGAACACCTTCACAGCCGTAGCTCGGGCGCGCTTTGTGTTTCCTGGCTGCAGGTCGTCGAGACCCATCGGTCGGAAATCGAGCAGATATGCAAGTGATATGGCTTTGTATTGGGTTTTGAAAGGGCATACATATATTTTCAGAGCGATTCCGACCCAATACGTCGGAATCAATGGCTCTCAGTACTTACCTAGCCCTGACGACTATAATTGGTTAATTTTGATCCCAATGTCATTTCTGATTGGTTTTCATCGCTAAAAATCACCTGATTGGTCTGCTCAGCGTATACAAACCCCAAGTGAGGTCGGATAAACGATGATATTCATCCATATCCGCGTAAACCGATCGAATTAGCTAAAACAGCCCAGAAAGTCCGACTTTAAACCAGACTTTCTAGGCAGATTTCATAACTCGTGCGTTTTAAAATGGCTAGCCGTGCGTTAAAAAAGATACGGTGGAAGAGCTGCACCGCGAAAAAAAGGTGCATAGATTGTGTAAAACGGAGTGCGAAAACAGATCTTCGGATCTAAAAATAGCCGGCTGTCTTTAAATAAGGGCAAATATCGGATGGATACTGACGTTGATAAGGTTGGATAAACGACATCGCGCTATATAAAGCTCACTTTACACCCCAACTTTGCCAAAAGATATGAAGTGCACAATAACTGAGATAGACTTTAGAACGCTTTGCGAATCTATTTGAAGCAAGAAAGCACTCGTTTTTTGTATGTCCTTATCGTTTGTCGGACACTTAAAGTTAGTACAAAGGCTTTGTGTGGCCTTAATCAACTCCGATTGAGTTGAAGTTCACCACAAAAACCTCATCGCGTTCAAGAACATCTAAAAATCAGTTCCGCAAACCAAAACCTCAACTACAAATCCATCACTTTTGAAAAAAGTGCCGTACGTATAAATATGACGTGCACTGTATAATCAATCAATCGTAACTTCCTTTTTTGCATTACTGATGGTTACAATATCGTGTCTACTTTTGTAATAAACATTGAGAGTTGTCTTACCCACATTTGAGACGCTTCAGGATATTATTATTTCCGACCAATCACGTCGCGTGTCTTTAACATTTTAACTCCTTCCAAAATGCGTAATATGTATTGTGCTATCTGTAACATAGAGGTAATTTCTCCATACGTTTTGGTAACCAGTCGCTCTCGCGCACCACTGTTAAACAGGGAATGGCTTCTCGCGTGCTACCTCATGCGTGTCTTTGGCGCTCGCGCAAATGGAGATAGATGACTGGGGTGTGTGTGGGCCACGAGCACAGGTGCTTGCCCGTTAAGAAGAAGAACGGCGGAGAAGAAGGAAGCGAAGGCTCCGACGACAGCACACACAAGCAAACCCTCCAGCAACTACCGACTCGCACTCCTGCTCCTGCGACACTGCGACTCGGCGACTAGTGAGCAGCCCCTTCTTCAATTTCTGTTAAACTTCTCTGGAGATGGAGGTCATGGCGTCCGCGTGGCGCTCGCTCGTGTACGGCGGTGGCTCGGCCGCTGCGGCTGACATCGCGGCCGGCCGTCAGATCCTCGAGAAGATCCAGCTGTCGCTGATGCAGGCGTTCCAGAAGCGTGGCACGCACGCGCTGTCCGTGGACGAGATCGCGCCGATCAAGGCACTCTGCGACCAGCTCTTGCCCGCTCACTGTACGTCCATCACACTCTGTCAAGGAATATATGGAATCTCGGTGCAGGAACATATTTACTGATTCCAATGTGCGTCGTTGTGTTAAATGGTGTGAATGCAGTCCAGCTGAGCGTGCCCGGTGCCCACACATCGCAGCAGCCACAGACAGCGGCGGCGCGACGGAAGGCGCGACGCGTGCGCTACCAACACATCTGGGAGGACGACAAGTTTTCCATGGGGTACGTTGCTGTTGTATGCGAGCTATGGGACTATGCATCATACAGACAATGTGTTAACTGTCTTCTTGTCTGCCTATAGCATCTTCATCCTGCCGCCAGGGGCGTCGATCCCGCTGCACGACCACCCGGAGATGAGCGTCGTCTCACGCGTGCTCTACGGGGACCTGCACGTGCGCGCGTGCGACATCGTGCCCAAGAGTGAGGCCGCGGCGCTCACAAAGCAGTACTTCACGAACGAGAAGCCGCCGCAGCTGCTCGCGCGCATGTGCGAGGATCAGGCGATCACGGCACCGTTCACGACAGAGCTGCTGCCGGACCACGGCAACCTCCACGAGTTCGTCGCCGGCGACGCCATGGGCTGCGCGATCTTTGACATCCTCACGCCGCCGTACGAGCCCGACGACGGCCGCGACTGCACCTACTACCGCTTCGTCGGCGACGCGCGCGCCACGGACGCTAACAGTGACGACAGTGATGATGACGCTGAGCAGCCGCTCGTGGCGCTCGAGGTCTTCGATCCCGAGGACTTTGTGGTCGTGTCCGAGCCGTACCTGGGCCCGCAACTGGTGCCGCCAGCCTCCATGTCCACGGCGTCGTCGTCCTCGTCCGTGTCGTCGTTGTCGTCCAGCGCGCCAGCGTCCCCCTGAGTCAGTGAGTGAAGAAGGATGGCGTATCTTGTACAGAGGTGTTCGACCTCTGTATAAGGAAACAGTGAGCTTCGCTGATTGGCGCGTCGTGTATAATTATAGCCAATAAAACGTTGATTTGAACTTTAAAAATGTAAATATAACCAATGAAACGTTGATTACATCCCAAGGAAATGGGTTATATGATGGAATTGCGGGTTTTGTTAAAATGGTTGGCAAACAACTAAAGTACTGTTGTGCCTTTCATCAATTCTGTCTTGCTATAAAACAACGAATTACCAGTGCTACACATCGTTTTACTATTTCTATTCAATCCTAATTCAACGCCAGCCCCATTTTCACGTTTATTGGCGCGCACTATACAGGCGACTTTGCCGAGAATTTCGACTCTCTCTGGGGCGTACCTGCACCCCAGCGTGCGACGCCGTGATTACCTGCCCACGAGTTGGTTCGCCCCAGAATGGACTATGACAAGTCTCCTCGGAGAGAACACCATGCTTGACAAGACCGCGCCTGATGAGCTGGACGTTGACGCTCTCTTCAAGTGAGCCTCGCATCCGACGTGACGCTTTTCAAGTACCGCTCTCTAACAAAACACTGAAGTTCCACGACGCCTTCAACGAGACAAAACACGCGCACACATGGGATGTGAAGCAATGACGTTCTGTTGGTTGTGGTATTGGTACAGCGTTTTTCAAATATTTACACGCCTATGGGCGATGATAATAATGTCCTAGTGGCTCCAAAAATTATGGGAGCTCAACCGCGCAGACAGGAGAGGAGTCGCTGTCTCGCTTCAGCCAAAGCGACGAGCAAGTCTCAGAATGCGGGTGCATGAAACGTCGTCGAGACAGCAAGTAAAGCAAGGAACTTGATACAAATGTCAAGTCAAATGCATGAAACACGGATTTAGGTTGCATATTATTGACATGGTTGAACAAAAAGTCAGACAACCAAAGAGCACAGAGCAAGAACTGAACGACGAACGATAGCGGCATGACGAGCATCAGCATAGCAAATTAGCATAGCTCAAATTCCATTCAACGCGACTGCTTCGTGCGTTTGGTTGTTGTTTTTCAGCATCACTTGTTCAAATTGCACAGCTCCTTATTTACATAAGTCTGATCACAACAAAATGCAACTCAAAAGAATTATGCCAGTGGAAAGACAGGTAGAGGAACTCGATTATCAATCTAATATTATAAAACCGCGTTGGCACCAAGCAAGCACAACGAGAGAAGGTGAGCGCACGTTGGATGTGCTGCATGTGTGCGTGTGTGTGTCGCTCTCTCTGCTGATACGTATGCACATACTTCGTGCGTGTATATGCGTCCTCTGCATGCACTGACTGCACCGCATGTCTCGTCACTCGTTGTGCGTGTGATGATGGCAAAAACTCTAATCCACGCACGCTGTGTGCTCACCCTCTCGTGTGCTTGTGTTTCCTCTACAGAACGCGCAACAATCGTCAACGAACTCACTTCAAGAGGCGCGCAATAGCAAGTTCATCCATACAAGCGCAAGCGAACGAGAACAGCAACAGCAATGGCGTCCCGCATCTGGCTACGTCTCGAGCTCTTTGAGCTGGGTCTGCTGCCGCTGCCGTCCAAGTACGCGGCGACGCTGACGGTCGCGAACGTCAAGAGGTCGCTCGACGCGCTCCACGCACGCTTCGAGGCTACGAAGGCCGCTGCGGCTGTGGCGAGCGGCGAGGACGCAGTGATGACGGACGTGAGTCCAGCGTCCGAGCTTGCCGCGGGCTTCACCGAGAGCGACAACCTCAACAGCGTCACGTGAGGAGCTAGTGATCCTGACTGATACGGGTTTTCTCTATCGTGGGTGTCCTAATGAAGTGGCTTGTGTACGTGTCTGTATGTGTAGGTTTCCATTCTGGCGCGATGCCGTCGCTGACGTGTTTCAGTGGCGCGAGCAGGACTTCAAGGCGTACGTACCAGACTATCAGTCCTGTGTTCATTGCTCATTGATCACGAAGTACGTGCGCGTGTATGGCTGCTGCTTGTATGCAGGTTCTGGCTGCTGCTCGTGCAGTTCCATCGCAAGATCGCCGTGAAGCAGGCGTACGGCGCCCCGTCGTCCCCCGTCGTTTTTGACGAAGCGCAGTGCCTCGTGCGCGAAGAGGTGCCCGTGTTCAAGATCGCGATCTTTCTCTTCATCCAAACAGTCAAGCCGCACTCGTGGCGCTCCAAGTACTCGCTCGAGTCCTTCAACGCGGTCTGGTACCGCGAGCACGCGGCAGCGCTCGACGCCGCCGCGGCCGTGGGCGGCGGTGCTGCGAGCGCGTCGATCGTGCCGCCGGTGCCAGGAAGCGGCAACCGATCGCCGCAGCTAAAGGGCAGCGCGAGCCCGACGCTGCAGGCCTCACCGCACACCATGGGCATGCAGGACCGCTCGACCTCGGACGCGTACTACCTGGAGTTTGTGCGCGAGAAGCTCGACGACCTCTTCGCGCTGCTGTACCCGTCGGTGGAGATGAAAGAAGGAAGCAACACGATCGTGAGCGCCGACCAGGTCGACCTGCTCGGCTTCCTGCTCTGCGTCGGCAGCAGCGACATGGTGGCCACCTGCGAGAAGCTCAGTGCGTCGTACCTGTCGTGGTCCATCAGCGATGATGGTAGCAGCAGCAGCCAGCCAACAGCGGACGACGCGTTCCTGTCGGGAGGGCTGCGAGCCGAGAATGGCGCCAAGATCTGCGCATTCCTCAAGAAGAACCTGTCGCTCAACGAGACGCTGTACCCACCGGTGGGCTTCACGCTCAACTCGATCGCGAACTTTCTGCTGCCAAGCACGAGTGAGTTCGTTTTGGCTGAGTTTGTCGGGGGTTTTGTGGACTAGAAGTGCTTAGCTCCTTAGTGACTGGCTGTGTGGCTGACCTTGTCTGTGTGCTTATGCTGAATGACAGATGACAGCCTGCAGAGCCCGCCATCGCTTGACGCGCCGACGGCGCTCTCGAACTTTTCCAAGACCACGATCATCAAGCGCGCGGAGGAGTTCGCGGACAGCAACGGCAGCTCGGACCTCATCATCTTCTCCTGCCACGACGCGTACATCTACGTCCTCGGACCAACTCGATATCCTTCTACAGCGCTTCTTTATATGTGATATCTGTGTGTGCATATGCGATGACTTCGTATGGGAAAGAGTTGCCTTGACTGTGGTTTCTGACTGTGTGTTTGTCGGGGTGGACGAAGCACGAATGTGATGATCACCGCGTGCAACAACTGCAAGATCATCACGGCGCCCAACACGGGGATCCTGTCGATGGACCGCTGCGAGAACGTCCAGGTCACCGCGATCTCGAGTCTCATCCGCGTCAGGTGCGTACGCAGCAAGCGTGCATTTGGTTTTAATCGGCGCATTTACTGCCTCAAACGACGCTGACTTGCCTGATATGTCTGTGTAGCAACTGCCTGGACTCGGTGATCAACGCGTACACGCTCGTGCCACTGATCATGAGCGGCGAGAACGTCGGTGTGGAGCTCGGTCCGTACAACACAAAGTACACGGGGCTTGCGCAGCAGCTGTCGAGCGCGCAGTTCCAGTTCCACCCTGAGTCGTTCGGAGCTTGGAACTCGTTCCTGAACCTGGATAGCGAGAAAGGTACGACGAGTTCGTATTCGTCACAAGGTGCTATGTTCTACTGGGACTAACCGTGCTCTCTGGCTATCGTTGTTCTAACTGCACACGACCAGTTGATAGCGGAGTCGAGAACGAGAAAGCGCCGATCTCGGTTCAGTCCCCAGCGACATTTCGAGAGGTGATCGTGCCTGCGAAGATGCCCGGCTCGGGACCAGCTGAGCGGCCGTTCCCACTGCCGCAGGAGTACGCCGCCGCGCTCAAGCTGCAGCACGAGACCGTGGAAGCGTTGCGGCACCTGGTGCGCAGCGACGAGTTCGACCTGGCGACGAAGCGCACGATGGAGATGGTGATCCAGCTGCGCTTCAAGGAGTGGCTCTCGGCCACGGGCAACGCGCGCCAGATCCTGGACCTCGTGCACATCGAGCGCAACCGCGGGCAGCACAGCGCGAGCGCGTCGCCGGCCAAGTAATGAGACTACGTGACGCTGAACCAGAACAAAGAAAACAAGGAGTGTTGGAGCAAGCGAAGCGCATAGTTTATGAGAGAACGACAGCACCATTGAAATACATTGAGATAGGAGGAGTGCCTCGTTTGAGCTGTTCACAAAATGGCTGCACTCGTCCAATGCACACGCAGCCCGCTGTCGTCGTCACAAAATCGATCGATAAACCAGCGCTCGGCGCCGTTACGGCAGTGGCAAGTCGATCTTGAGCCGAGGCATCGTTTGTCGGAAGGTATGAGAGTTGAAAAGTTGAAACTCGTCGAATGGTTCACGAAATGGCTACACTTGTGTGTGTTGATACATGACCTGTGTAACATGGTACTTAGTTTCAGTCCATGTTAGACAGGATTCCTAGTGTTTGCCCAAACTCGGCTCGGCTTGTATAGCACCAGTTGACTCCCTGGACTTTGTTGATTTGCGTGTTTGGCAATTTTATAAATAAGGTTAGTAAAATACGAAAAATCAGGTTGCTGACCTCACATTAAGAACGAATCCCACTATTTAAAACTCTTGAAATTGAAGTGCAAAAACGTCAGCTCGGCCATGGCTTCTGATTGGTCCAACTTTCCCAATTTCGGTGATTATCAGCGAATCACACACCGGAAAGGAACATGGGCCACGTTCTGCTTCAGTGTTCAGGATCCCACCTTTGTGCGAGGCGACATCTCGCCTCTTGCCTCCATTTACTATATCAACAACGCAAACGGTTTGTTGAAACACACTTGAGAATGAACTGGTCATCCCTCCCGGACTCGCGTCATTGCATCCGCAGCCACCCAACCGCTCGATACCGTACATGCCGGACACGCGTCTTTGGATCTCTTCATGAGAGAGACCTCCTCATGGCATGAGCGCCTCAGTCACTCTTCTCACTTTTGCTTTTGCTCCTGAGCGCGCACTTCGCCGTCCTCAAGACCATTCGCGTCGCTTCCCCTCTCTTCACCTCTCCACAATGACCGCCTTCCCAGTCGACAGCGCCACGCTCGGCTTCCCGCGCATGGGTCCGAACCGCGAGCTCAAGTTCGCGCTCGAGAAGTTCTGGCGCCACAAGCTTTCGGAGCAAGAGCTCTACGCGGTCGCGCACAGTGTTGAGGAGGCTAACTGGCGCAAGCAGGTTGACTCGGGTGTCAACCGTGTGGCCGTCGGCATGTTCTCGCTCTACGACCACGTGCTCGACTGGACGTACTACCTCGGTGCGGCCCCAGAGCGCTTTGCGTCGGTGGCCCCGGGCCTCACGCAGTACTTCGCCATGGCGCGCGGTGTGGACGGCATCCCGGCGCTCGACATGACCAAGTGGTTCGACTCGAACTACCACTACGAAGTGCCAGAGCTGAACGCCAAGACGTCGCCAAAGGCCAACTTCGCGACCTACCTGGCCACGATCAAGCGCGCGCTCGCGGTCGTGGGTCCAAACAAGACGGTGCCAGTGATCCTTGGCCCTCTGACGTACCTGAGCCTGTCCAAGTTCGACGGTGTGACCTTCGAGGACGTGCTCGTGAAGCTCCTGCCGCTGTACTCGCAGCTGCTGAAGGAGCTCGCGGCGCTCGGTATCACTGAGGTGCAGATCCACGAGCCGTCGCTCGTGGCCGCCGGTTCGGAGAAGCTCGTGGCGCACCTGCCGACTGTGTACGGCTCGAAGAGCGTGACGGGTGCGATCGAGCACGCCGAGATCGCGATCAACCTCGCGACGTACTTTGAGGAGATCAACCACGACGTGTACCAGTGGTTCGGCGAGTCGAACGTGGCGGCGCTGTCCCTGGACTTTACGCGCGGCGACAACCTCTCGGTGATCCAGAAGCTCGGCTTCCCGGCGAACAAGCGCCTCGGCGCTGGTCTCATCGACGGTCGCTCGGTGTGGAAGTTCAACCCAGAGTTGATCCTGAGCCAGGTGGCCGAGATCAAGAAGGTGCTCGCGAAGTCGGAGAACGTGGCGTTGACGATCCAGACGAGCTCGTCGCTGCAGCACGTGCCGTACACGACTGAATGCGAGCAGGCGCTGAACGCCGGCGAGACTGATGGTCTCCTTGGCGTGCTCTCGTTCGCGTACGAGAAGCTGGCGGAGCTCGAGGTCGTGAAGAGCATTGCACTGAACGGCGAGGAGGCCGCGAAGACCGTCGTCGACGAGGCGAAGAAGGTCTGGGCCATCTACTACGAGAAGAACCCGGCGAAGTCTGCCGTGCAGACGCGCCTCGCCTCGGTGACCGAGGAGGACTTCAAGCGCCCGTCGCCGTTCGCTGAACGTCGCCCGTCGCAGCTCAAGAACCTGCCGATTCTGCCAACCACGACGATCGGTTCGTTCCCGCAGACGCCGCAGATCCGCGCGCTTCGCCGCAAGCTCAAGGCTGGCGAGATCACGCTGACTCACTACCAGGCCAAGATCGACGAGCAGATCGCGTTCAACATCGGCATCCAGGAGGCACTCGGCCTCGACATCCTTGTCCACGGTGAGCCGGAGCGTACCGACATGGTCGAGTACTTTGCCGAGAAGCTCGAGGGTTTTGCGTTCACGCAGAACGGCTGGGTGCAGAGCTACGGTTCGCGCTGCGTGCGTCCACCAGTGATCTTCGCGGACCTCGTGCGTCCAGTGGACATGACCGTGCGCGAGTTCGTCGTGGCGCAGTCGTTCACGACCAAGCCGGTGAAGGGTATGCTTACGGGTCCGGTGACGATCCTCAACTGGTCGTTCCCTCGCAAGGATATCTCGCGCAAGGAGCAGGCGTTCCAGCTGGCGCTGTGCCTGCGCGACGAGGTCGCGGACCTCGAGGCCGCCAAGTGCTCGGTGATCCAGGTCGACGAGCCAGCGCTCCGCGAGGGTATGCCGCTCAAGCTCGCCAAGAAGGACGAGTACCTGACGTGGGCCGTGAACGCGTTCCGCCTGTCGACTGGCGTGGCGAAGAACGAGACGTCCATCCACACGCACATGTGCTACTGCGAGTTCTCGGACTGCATGCACGCGATCGCCGACATTGACGCCGACGTCAACTCGATCGAGAACGCGCGTTCGGACGACGAGACCATCCGTTCGTTCAAGGCCATCGGCTACCAGCGCGACCTGGGCCCGGGCACGTACGACATCCACTCGCCAGTCGTGCCGCCGAAGGAGCAGATCGTGCAGAAGCTGCAGAGCTTCCTGGCGCTGCTGCCGGCGTCGCAGGTTGTCGTGAACCCGGACTGCGGCCTCAAGACGCGCAAGTGGCCAGAGACCATCGCGGCGCTGCGCAACATGGTGGACGCGACGCTGGAAGTGCGCGCGAGCCTCCAGTAAGGTTGCGCTCTTTTGCGCAGCCGCTGTGTGAAGTCGCCAATCGACCCTTTTCTTCTGCGAAGAAGACGAAGAAGTCGAAGTGGCGTTGAGAAGAGAGACTCCCAAGATAACAAAGAAGCAGAGCCTTTTTAGACGAATGCGCCAGCGTGGCTCTGCAATCTGCAGACCATGGTGGCCCATTTCCATGCACTTTTCGTGAAGAGCTGCATGTCGAAGGTGCCGAGGTCAAGTAGCAGGTGACCTCGCCACCTTGGATAAAAACCACCCATTCTAACTCAACATCGCTTCGTTTTCTCCTTCTTTGCAGAGGCGGAGGTCGATCTCATGCGACTCCCTCTCTGTTTAGAAACTCAACCAACTCCATCGTTTTTCTTTCTTGCTCTCGTTCCTTATCTTCAAATGGTCTTGCCGCTAATGAGAAGCTCTTAGAGTTCGTTGGGGCTTCGTTGATACTGCACGAGACTGCCATGCAATATTTCTTCGAAATGCCTGCAGCTATTGGCGTTTGGTTGTCGACTTCAGATGTAAAGTGCCTCAGCCAAGGTGGTAGTCAAGAAGCGTTCTTGGATCTACCAACAATGTCCCTGCGAACGCCTCAAAGATATTCGTAGGAGGGACATTAGTTGTTCACTTGGGAAACACGATCCCATGAACGTATCTCATCAAGGCACCTGGCTTTGCGTCTCGAGAGTATGTCGCTCTTAGTCATCAGGACATAGCTAGATTCCATGGAGCGAGCGTTGGCAACACCGCCACGACTGTATAGCAACAACACTTATAAGATCACAGCGTGATGATTGAAAAGGCTACGACCACCAGAAGCTCACGGAGAAGCTCGTGGTAAGCGACTCAACAAAGTGCCAGTGGCCGGGCGGGATGAAGAGCATCTCGCCCTCTTTCAGCACGCACTCGACGTACTTTGCCTCTCGGAACTCTGGGAACTGGGCGTGCGTCTCGGGCAAGTGGACCTGCACTTGGCTCGTGTTGGAGAGCAAACCTTCGACGGGGTACAGCTTCTCGCTCTCTTCAGGCGCGTACAGCCGCAGGTATTTCGATCCCAGTGCCTGGCAGAGCAGGTTGTCCTTTGGGTCAAAGTGCAGAGGGGAGACAGTGCCTTTGGGGCCAAACCAGGCGTTGATTGCGATGTCCTCGTCGTCATCGTCATCTTCGGATCGTCTCAGGACGCAGTAGTCGGGCGTGAGGATGTCGCGCCCGAGCACTGGGATCTATGGACATTGAACACCATGTGAGCACTGATATTCGTTAAAGTCTCCTAGTTTCTTGAACAAGTGTACCTGCTCGAAGAGGTGGTGCTGTGCGAGGTACCCCACCACTCGCTCGTGGTCTGCAGTGTCATCTTCTGGTAAATCGATGTACCGATCGATGAACTCGTTCACGGTCATGAGCTCCTGCTTCCAGTCGTCCTCCAGGTAGCTCGATCCAACCTGCTCCATCATGTGCACAGCATCTCTGCATAGGTAACAACGAAGCTGACGAAGCACATTCCCATAAACGCACCTCGATGGGGACGGTGCGCCAGCCTGCGACGCGTCGGAAGTAGCTCAAATCTCTCCACGCGCGCCTGGGATCCGTTCGTCCAAGTGCTGGCCAGTGCTCCATCGCGCCAGTGATGATCACCGGTTCACTGGAGGTAAACAAAGAAACAACAATGTGTCAGTACCCAACAGCCACGTACAATTTCTTAGAATGTAAGCAAGCCGCACTTTTGCAGCAGCACTCGCTGGCGAAACTCGTCGAGCGACGGGAAGTGCAAGCGCCGGATCGGAAACGCAATCGCTCGCTCATGCTCCTCGATTGTGCTCGCAGCCATCCTGGGTTTCTAAGATATGTGAGCTCTTAGAATCAACAACAGGCGTCTCATCCATTCATGCCCACGAACCTTGACGGCTCGCTCTTGCGATTCGAAGCCATCTCGTGTTTCAGCCTGCGACTGTGTCATAGAAGGAAGCAGCACCACACATAGAATACAACCAGTAACATACAGCAGTTTTAGCTTGCACGCATGAAGCAGGTATAGTAGGTGGCGTCCACCTACGTACTTTGACACAGTCGCTGGTTGTTAATAGTGATGCACTTGCGTCGCTCATCAGCTGCGTCTCGACCTGCGCAATGAGCTCGTGCGTCTGAAGGAGCGCATACGGGCCTGCCATCATCAGGCACTGCAGTAGAGTGAACACATAAGAGCGCATTGCACGGATTGCCAGTCAGTAACTGATTACCACAGCTTTATCCACACGCCTGCCCCAGGAGACCCACCAACGCACGTTTCACTCACTACGCACCATGTCGAGGAGCTCCATGCACTCCAGCAACGCGCCTTTTCGCTGCAGACACAGCGCCTACGCAAACGCAATACACCGAATGAATTGTGCTGTTTATACGCAATATCGCTATGACACAGCATCCAATGACACGCAATACAGCACAACCGACGCATTACCCGAAGCACGCCCGCGAGCGCGAACGCCTCTCGCCACGCGCTCGCGATGTTCTTCCACGCGCCGCAGTGAAGCTTCTCCCAGCTGCGCTCGTACGCGTTCGTCGCTGATCGCTCCACGCGCTGCCACGCTGCCGACGCTTCGTCTTCGTGTGTTGCCACTGCGTTGGTCGCTTGAACAAGCGCCGCGCAGGCGTGGCGCAGCACATGCAGCAGCGCCGCGCCGCCGTGCCGAGTGAGTTCTACAAGAGAGAGGTTCAGATTCAGTACACAGCAGCAGCACACACGTGCACATCATACGCACATGCAAGCGGCGGCTCATTGCTGCGCGACGCTTGTACGCACGCACCCTCTTGAAGGCGCGCGGACACCGCAAGCTGATCGCGCTGTTGCCCATGCATGTTGGATAATTTGGTGCACAATTGTTCCAGCAAGCACTCAACCAAGATGATTGGTTGAAAAGATAATTTGTAATAAAACGCCGATCGGATTGGTCGAAATGATGAATTTAGAGTAAACGCCGATTAGGGTTGAGTTTGTGGGAAGCTGGGCGCCAATCTTGTGACTCGCAAGCAAGTGATGAGAAGGGAGCTCTTCAGAATCGCATTTGAGCACCGGACGACGAGAAGAAGGAGAGCGAATGGCGCTGCGCTTCGCGTCCACGGCGCTGCGGCGCGTCCCTCGGCGCAAGGTGATGACACAGCTGACATCCATGAGAGCGACGCACCTGCGCGCGTACACGGTGCTTTCGCACGCGCCGTTCCGCCAGGCGCCGGCGCCCGCGTCCTTCGCGACTTGCGGCAGCGTCGAGCCCACGACTGCCGCCCCCAGCGCTTCGTCAACAGCACCATCACTCGAGCCGGAGCTGGACGAGGCCGCTACGACCGCGACCTACGAGTTTCTGCTGCAACGGCTGTACCAGGTGAACCGCTTCACGGCCGTGAAGCTCGGCATCGAGAACATGAAGCAGCTGAACGCGGCCTTCGGCGACCCGGCGTCGCGCTACGAGGTCGTGCACGTGGCTGGCACGAACGGCAAAGGCTCGGTGTCGTTCAAGATCGCCAAGGCGCTCGAGCGCTCGGGTTACAAAGTCGGGCTCTTCGTGTCGCCGCACGTCGCGTGCTTCCGCGAGCGCATCCAGGTGAATGGCGTGCTCATCTCGGAGGCGCAGGTGTGCGAGACGCTCGCCGAGATTTTCAACATCAGCGCACAGCTGCGCATCCCGGCCACGTTCTTCGAGATCACGACGATGCTCGCGTTTCAGCACTTCGCCAAGCAGAACGTCGACTGCGTCGTGCTCGAGACGGGGCTCGGCGGCCGCCTAGACGCGACCAACATTGTCACGCCCTCGCTCTCGGTCATCACGTCGATTGGCATGGATCACATGCGGATCCTGGGCAACACGATCGAGGCTATCTCCCGTGAGAAGGCGGGCATCATGAAGCCGAACGTGCCGGTTGTGATCGGGCCGCACGCGCCGCTCGACATCATGCGCAGCCACGCTGATGCGTTGAATGCGCCGCTCGTGCAGGTGCAACACGAGAGCGACTTTGACGATGACTTCAACGCTGAGAACACGGCGATTGCGCGCGAGGCCGTCGTGCAGCTGAACCGACTGTCGCACAAGGTGGGTAACTCGGAGCTGAGCGTAGACCTGGCGAGCCGTCGCGTGGCCTCGGTGCTCGAGTCGCGACCGCCCTGCCGCTTTCAGGTGTTCCACATCGTGCGGCCCAATTCAACTGAACGCAAGGTTACGATCGTGCTCGACGTTGCGCACAACCCGCCGGCGATCGAGCGCCTCGTGGACTTGCTGTGCAAGCGCTTCCCGGACAAGAAGTACCGCTTCGTGTGCGGCTTCTCGGCCGACAAGGACATGCGCCGCGTGGTGTCGACGATTGCGCAGGTCTGTAAGCACAACGCAACGGACGACGAGCGCAGGGATGAAGCGCTCCTGCAACAGCGGATACATCTGGTCAAGGCCAACAACCCGCGCGGCGCGTCGCTGGACGAAATCAACCACGCGCTGACCGCAGGCAGTGCCAGCCACGATGAGGACGTGTGGACGCGCCCGTTTGAGGCGATCGAGAGCATTGAGGACGGCGTGAATGCGGCGGTCGCGGCCGCGCGCGCCTCGGTGGATGACGAGGTGGTCGTGATCTGCGGCAGCGTGTTCCTCATGGCCGAGGCGCGCCAGGCGCTCGGGTTCAAGGAGCCGATCGACTCGCCCACACTCAACTCGGTTGCCGGCGCGCACCTGTCGACGCCTGAGAGCCGCCTCGCGGCTGCAGCGAAAGCTGAGGTTTCGTCATGAAAAACGAGTCGAGTGAAGTGACGGAAGCGTGTGTGTGACGGTGATCGTGATGGAAATCAACTCTATAAAGATATCAATAGCTGTAGGCAAAAACAATTTTTTTGACATTATTATCGCCTGTGAGTGAGGACCTCCGACAAAGTAGGTTGGCTCGTTTGCCTTTTTAATTCTGGTCGGATGGTGATCATTTGTTTCGGAGTTATTACTCTCGGCAAACAACTATTCTGCTTTCCAGCTTCGAGATGAAGCTTCGTTCTGGTAGGGAGAGCCATAACTTTCGTGCGAACAGCATTTCGAATGAGGATATAAAACTCAGTCACGAGAGAATGCACATGACGAAGTTAGCACTGGACAGGCTCAGCGTATGCACTGCTGTGGTTGATCGTGATAGTAATAAGTAATCCAGTACGAATCCTGATGAGCGACAGTGCCAGCCAGTTGATCCGATCTATGAAATTTCAGGATAACGCAAAGGAAGACGTTCAGAGTTTGCTCATTCATCAGTCGAGCATGGACACTTGCGTCTGGTGAATCTGGTCGAAGATATGAACCATATACTCTGGTTCAGAAGTTGTCAGCATGGCTGAAAAAGTGGCGGCTTGGTACACATTTAGCGTCCCAATAGCACTCACTCGGGCTCATTCACGCGGCATGCTGCGTTGCTGCGGTAGGAGCTTTGCTTTGCTACTGGCTTCGTTTTCTCCTTGTAATCTTCAAGCTCTCGAAAGGCGCGATCTCCCATCGAGATGTGCATCTTAAACCTGCGCTCTGTATCTTTTTGTAAGTGTGGGAATCTGTCTGAAAAATCATTGAAGTTTAAAGATGTATTGATATATACAGGAACATTTTACACACCAATTGCATACAAAGCGAGTAACCGTGTCTGAGCTATACCGCATCAGTTTGAACAGGTTATTGAAATCAAAGGAATAGGAAAGCGCGTGGATCTACCTCAAGCTCGCATTTCCAAAGGTGGCCAAGCCCTCAACCATTCCACTCACGCAAATGGCAATGAACAGCGCCTCTTACGTCTGCAGCGAAGTGAAGCGCAAATCAACATTTCTGGGCCAAGCACCTGCCTCGCTCAGGCTTCTCAGCACTTGCTCCTGACGCCTGTCCTTTGCTCTCGACGGACCTCAGTCTCCAATTCGCTTCTCGCTCGCTCGCGCCTAATTGACTAACACAGTGACTGGCTGATCGGCTCAATGGTGATCCGAACTTGGCCGTCACGCAAGTGCGTTGTGCTGCTCAGCCTCGTACTCGTTCTCACAGCGCTTCCACCTGCGAGTGCGCAGCAGCCGCTCGCCATCAACAGTGGCGTCGCGCTCAGCTTTGACGCGCTCACGGTGACCCCAACGACCGCGTCAGTGCCAGTGGCGTCGACTGCGCGTCCGGCGATAAAGCCAAACTCAGCAAGGCCCACTCACAAACCAAACACAACGAGACCGATCCCCGCACCAGTCGCGGGCTCAGTCTTCCCAGCACCAACCACCAGGCGTCCAGCCGCGACCGCTCCGGCCACAGTCGCCCCAGCGCCCACCATCAAGCGTCCAGAGGCGACATCGACGACCGCACTACCGACCGCGGCAGCTACGCATGCGGACAGCGGTTCGTCCTTCAGTGAGGCGACCGCAGACGTGAGCGGCAACAGCACGCAGCCGACCGTAATGCCATCGCCAGCTCCGACTCCGGCACCGATTGTAACTACCGCAGCACCGGCGAAGTCCCACGACTGCGACGAAGCCAC
>JAASGT010000074.1:0-55786 GCA_023334315.1 Globisporangium alternatum
CAAGTACTACAGCTCTATCTACGTGCTGCTGCGCGTCGAGACGGCGCAGGGCTACGTCATCGGCGGCCGTACGATCTGTCCGTTGCCCGAGTACGAAAGCCGCCTCGACGACGCACTCGGTGACAACCGCTCGTACTCGCAGCTATCTTGCCGACTCACGCTCTCACACGATCCAGAGACTCCAAAGACTTTAGTAAAGCCCAAGGATTCTGTGAAGTTAGGATCAAGTCCGGCCGTTAAGCAAAGCCCGTCCGACAGAAATCGGGGCTGTAGCGTAACTTTTGAAGGTCACGTCGGCGATGGCAGCGAGCGCTTGGCGCAGGCCTGGGCGACAGATGTGCTGCTGGTGACACTGCGCTGGGAGAACGGTTGCGTGAAGCCCCTGCACACGTTCACGGTTTAGTTGAATTCCCGTATTAAAATGGTTTCGCGCCACTCTCAGTCCCATGGCTGTCCACTTGTTGAGTTTTGCTACCATAGCGAGATGCCATAATTCAGACATGGCCTTACGCGATCTGTCCAAAAACCCTCTCCATAGGCATAGTTTAGGTTGAAGCTTGGCAAACCTGTTAGATTTGTGATACTAAAGTACTACCTCTGGTCCACATTAATAGGGACATATCTTTTTTCGTTTGGCCCACATCATTAGGGATATTAAAATGATATGTCCCTATTAATGTGGACCAGAGGTAGTACATATTTCTTTACAGTAATTTATTGCTTCCGGACGAATTCCGGAATACCCATCCTAACTGCGAATTAGATGTACCGTCGGCAAACGATTTACCAGACTGAAATTCATGAAATACCTGCATAATCGGTGGAAATTGTATGCAAGTCAACCCCACGATTTATATGTATATTATGCAATTTCAAACCTATTGACACCATCCATGGTCAGTCGAGCAACTCCAAACGCCCTCTCGACCGTGCTGTTCATTTCCGGAGTAAACTCGTCGTATGTGTGAGGAAGATAGCTGTCTAGCAGCAGCTCGACTTCGCGAGGCAGCATTGCGCACAATCCCGGCTCGTCGCCGGTGTGGCTGTTCTCGTACAGCTGCTGGATAAACACAGGAATTTTGTCCCTCGAATATTGCAGGAAGTGCTCGACGTGAAAGTAGAAACCTTGTACGCTCTCTTCTTCAATCGCTTGCACCTCTTCCGACAAGCTCTTCTTCAGGAACGCTTTGCTCTCGTCGGTGTTCTTCTCTATTGTTCTTCTCTTCCACAATCGGCACTTGATCAAGCCGAACACCTCTTCCACAGGATTCAGGAACGGAGAGTACGGGGGAAGAAACGACAGCCGGACGAAGTGGGCCACAGTCTCACCTTGCAAGTAAGTGGTGGCAATGTCTCGATGATGGGTCTTTGCGTTGTCCATCTTAAAACAACTTCGCAACCTCGCATCTCAACAACAGTAACAGCAAAACGTACATACCAGGATCACTCATAGATAACCCATCTCACTAAAAAGCTCAGGTCTTGAGCAGTCGGATGGAGGCCACGGTCGTGTGCTCCCAGAGCAGCACAACCGTGATCATCTCCATGAGCACGTTGTGCGCATAGGCGTGCGTGCCGTTGCCCGTGAGCCCCGCGAGCTCGACGTGGCAGCCTCCGCCATTGCCGCTGTCCTTCTCCTTGACCGAGGCTGGCGAGAAGGTCCAGCCGTACATCGTGTGCGCGTTCAGGCCGTTCTTGTACGTCGCGTCCTTCTGCATGCACTCGTCCACGCTTGTGCCGAAGATGTTCAGGTTGATCGTGCCGATGCACCAGCCACCGTCCGTGGTCCTTGTGCGGAACACAAGCAGCGTGAAGCGAAACCGCGTGGGGAAGTCCGAGCCGAGCGGGTTCGGGATCGTGAGCTCGCGGGTGACGACCGCGGCGTCGTCGCTGAGCCAGTGCAGGATCTTCATGCCTTTCGCCCAGCGCATGACGGTCGCGAGTTTCTCGATGTCCACGATCGCCTCCCACGTCTTGTGCGCAAGGCCCTCGACCGATTCGTGATAGAACGTCTTCTGCAGTAAATAGCGCGCCATCTTGCCCTCCACGCAGCGCTGGTCGCTCCACCCGAGCGCATTGTTCGGCCGTCGCACGATCGACTCAATGAGCGCCTTGTTCTCCTGGATATTGTGTGTCGCGAGTGCGATGAGCTCTTCCAGAGCCGCGGGCGTGAGCCACGACAGCAGCGGCCGCAGAATCTCGGTGTCGTCGTTCAGCGCCTCCTCTTCGCTCAGCGCCTTCTGCTGCAGCCGCTCGTCGTCGAGCATGCGCGCCATCGCAGCCTCAATGACCTGGTGCGTCTTGATCGTGTCCCTCAGGTGCTTGTTCTCGTAGCTCAGCGACGCGGTTTCGCTCAGCAGCTCTGGGTATGACGGCTCACCAATATCGGTCAGTGATGTTAGTGCCATGTCGTTGTGAATAGCCAGCTGGACGGCTGCGTGCTGGTTCTTGGCCATGAGCTCCTGCAGCGTCGCTTCGAGCTCGTCGACCGTCTGCTGCGTGTTGAGCTTCGCGTCGCGCTTGCGTAGCCGCACGCGACGCATGGATTCGCGGTTGCGCTTGCGCCGCTCCTCGAGCAGGTCCTCCTCGGTCTCTGGCTGCGCTCCAACCGCGTCGTTGCTACTGTCGCTTTGTACTTGTTTGCTTTCCTTCTGGTGCTGTGTGGCTCTGCTTGCAGTGTAGTTCTGCTTCTTGACGCCGCTGCGATGATTATTCGAATGGACTGCATGCTCTGAGTCTGTTGCTGGACTTGTGTGCCCTGTTATCACGGACGGTGTCGTTATGGTGGATGGTGAAGGCGACGCCGAACTGAGCGCTTCATGTGCCGACTCTCCTGCGCTGGCGTGACGGTCAAAGTCGAAGTGGAAGTCTGCGCTAATAGCAGCAGCACTGGCAGCAGACGCGGTTGTAGTGGTCGTGGTTGCCGAGGGCAGCGGCGCGAACAGGTCGACGATGTCCATCTCGACCACCGCCGCCAAGCCTGTCGCCGGCACAACGAACGGCTGGAATGTGAGCGGCTCGACGCGTTCGCCACGGACGACGCGGCTGTCGCTGCTGCTGGTACAAGACGCCATTTGGTACGCGCCCCGCTCTTGCTGCTGCATCGTGCAGGCGTTCGATTAATCGCTCGCTGGAAGGCGATGCTTGTCTTTAGTAACAGCAAAAGTAGGGCAAAAAAGATTCGAATTTTCCTTTATTTTTTTGTTCCGAATATGACGAATACAAGCGAAAATGCACATTTTTGTCCGCAGATTCCAGTTTATATACAAACTCCGAGTAAAAAAGGAGGCACTTGGCTTTGGACAGCATTTTTCCTGCTCTAAATGATCAACCATTTGCGCAGATATCAAGTTGCTTCCAATGTAGAACCGGTTTGTACCGGGTTTTCCTCAAATTCTAGGAAACGCGGAGGGCGGGCGATATCGCATGTAATTCTCTGTCTTATCATAGTATCAACATTTCGGTTTTTTGTGGTCCACCTCAAATAAAAATGAGAGCCTATTGGCCAAAAATGTCCCGTAAAGGCATGACAAGTCAAGCATAAATTGATGGAAGGGGACTTTTAAAAATTAGTGGCGGCCGGCGAGCCTACAAGACAGCGTTGGCAGCATGATTTGCTCATTCCCGAATTCACCAAAGAAGCCGCCAACAAAGATGCCTCGCACTCCAGGCACGTCCGACATCACCCCGGCAAAGTGCGCGGCCATTGTGGTCTTCCTCTTCGCCAGAAGCGCGGGTGGGCGACCGTTCAGAGGCAGTATGAACGCTGCCGCCGCAGAATTTGATGTGTCGCGGTTCACCGTCGCTGCTGTTTGGAAGGCGCGCAGTGACGCAAGTGCTCTTGTCGCGCCTCGTTGTCCACGCCCCCGAGGAACCGGACGGCTCATGAGCGACCAGGAGGTCGCGGACCGTATCCAAGCGGTGCCCCACAGTGAGAGATAAACCATTCGAGCGCTCGAGAGCGCTACAGGCATTCCATGATCGACACTCCAGCGCTATCTCGCCTCCAAGGTCCTTCGCCGCTTTATCTCTCGTGTCAAGCCCACACTCACGCCCAAACACAAGAAGAATAGGTTGACGTTTGCCCTATCACACGTCCAGCGCCCACTTGGTAAGCGAATTTGTTAAATGTATTTATATCGTAACAATTATTGTTTTTTTGGTAATTACTATTGTGTTTATTACATATTTTTATAGGTGCTCGTTTATATAGAATGCACCACATGTACGACGTCGTTCACATCGGCGAAAAGCGGTTTAACTTGTACAAGTCCTCGACCAAGTTCTACCTCACCCAAGACGAGCAGCTCCCATATCGGTCATGCCCAATCAAGCGCTATATTGGAAAGGTGATGTTTCTGGCTGCTGTTGCGAGACCTCGCTACGACAGCCAGAAGCGTCGCTTTTTCGACGGCAAAATCGGCATCTGGCCGATCGTCGAGCGCACCATCACACTCAGAAGCTCTACAAACCGCCCAGCAGGCTCTCCAATTACAAAATCCATTTCAATGACCCGAGAAGTGTACATCAAGATGCTCCAAGACAAGGTGCTCCCAGCCATTTGCGAAAAATGGCCTGGTAAGTTAAGGTGACTTCTTTTTTATGAGGCTCTCATTTTTTATTACGTGTGTTTTATCAGGACGAAAGACACGCCTCATCAAGATCCAGCAAGACAACGCAGGGCCCCGTGTGCCTGTGGACCACGCTGAGATTGTCGAAACAGGTCAGCTTGACGGATGTCAAATCCGGATGATGTGCCAGCCTCCGAGGTCGCCGGATTTTAACATCCTCGACCTCGGATTCTTCAACAGCATTCAATCGCTCCAGTACAAAACGCCGACCGCCGAGATTGACGGCCTGATAACTGCAGTGAATACTGCGTTTCATGAGGTAAGTTACATGACACTAGACAAGTGTTTCATAACGCTACAGAAAGTGATGGAAGCAGCGATTGCGCACGGAGGAGGCAATGACTTCCAGCTTCCTCGTGTGAGCAAGAGGCACATACTGGGCAATATGACACCCACCTCTATTGCATTAGATATCGCGATCATTGACAAGGGCATGAAGTTGCTCAGCGAGCTTTAAAATGATGAATTCCTTTGTTCCGCAATTGGTACCCTTTCGCTCCGTAAATCGGACCTTTAATTTTGGGTCCGATCTGATTGGCTCAAATTAAATAAAATTAGCCCAGTAGGAACAGCAAAACCTTATTTTTTGTTTTGTTACCTTTACTTGAATCGAGCTTATTTATAGCGATTTAAAGCGTTTGAGCGACAAAACATGAACTCAACAATCTTGGTGTTGTTGTCCGATCTAATATCGCTCAAAAACCAACGAACTACGTAATTTAACCTTTTCTCTGTCATTTTCGATACCGCAAAACACTGGATTTCTTCACCAAATCCACGTGTTATAAGCTGCAAAAAATGGGCGGTAATCGTCGCATCGTCAGCTTTCCCTGGCACTTTCACTTGCTAAAAAACGGTTGTAACTCAAAAGTTATGGTCGAAAAAAAGAAATGTTGATACTATGACGGGACAGATAAGTACATGCCATCGCGCTGTTATTATATTGAGAAGCCCTGCTATTTTATCTTGTGCTTAATCTTTGTAGCCATTTGGCGAATAGGACCCATTAAATTTAAATAGAATACTACTGTTCCGAATTTAGGTGGACGCATGTATGGAGGTCAGACTGTACGTAATTTAGACAATTTTGACAAATCATTGAAGAAACGGGAAATCGCAGCTTGATATCGACAATGTGCTTTCGGAAAAGTGAAAAACACTTCGTTGGGAGCAACTACCAAAGTGCCAATATTTTCGATCCAAGAAATGAGCTCCTGGCACGTGGTCACGCGTGTGGGTGTGGCGGCGGCACTGGCCGCGCTGCTGGGCCACCGCGGCCTCAAGAAGCAGTCGCTCGGCGCGTCCGGCGCGCTCGCAGCCTTTGTCGTGGGCTTCTTCTCGCTCGCGAGTGGCTACCGCTTCGGTTCGTGCGCCGCCTTTGCTCCTTGCCTTGTTACTTGTCAACCCATTCGTCACACATGTCAGCAACGTGCACCATTGACACTCGTGTTTTCATTCGCACAGGTGTGCTGCTGCTGGGCTTCTACTTCACCGGCAGCAAGCTCACGAAGGTGCGCGCAGGCGTCAAACAGAAGCTCGACGCGAACTACAAGGTCGGCGGCCAGCGTTCCGCTCGTCAGGTGCTGTTTGATACTTTGATATTTTGGTACCAAATACCTCGCATTGAGTATCAAAACGAGCTCACGATAGCCTACCGGTGCGGTACCTGTATCTATCTATCTGTAGGTTCTCGCATGCAGCATCCTGGCCACTGGCATCGCGGTGTACTACGTGATCGCGTTCGGAGACCAGGACGAGCGCATTGACTTTGCGGGTGCGCCGTGGCGCAGCTTCCTGCTGGCGAGCTACATCGGCCACTACGCGTGCTGCGCGGCCGACACGTGGGCGTCGGAGCTCGGCGTGTTGAGCAAGAGCAAGCCCAGACTGATCACAACTTTTCGCGCAGTGCCGCCAGGGACGAATGGTGGTGTGTCTCTGCTCGGACTGGCGGCGTCGACGCTAGGCGGCGCGTTCGTGGGTCTGCTATACCTGGTCATGAGCCTCTTCTCGCCCACTGCGCAGCCGCAGGTGATCGTCCTCGGTGCGATTGCGGGGCTCTTTGGGTCGCTTCTGGACTCGCTCCTGGGTGCGACGCTGCAAGCGACGTGGTTCGACACGAGCGCCAAGAAAATCTGTGAAGAGCGCATTCATTCTGCTGGAGCTGCTGTGCATATCTGTGGTGTGGACGTGCTCACGAACGAACAGGTGAACGCTGTATCCGTCCTGGTGACGACCGTAGTGAGTGGGTACCTGGCGCAACTCATCTTTGCGTGAATACATTCATGAGTTTGTACGTGTGTAAGCAGCGAGATCAGATATCAACCCACACTGTGAAGCTTGCGAAGGTTTGAATGTTGTGAGCCCTGGCGCAATGCGTATGATCAGCCTGGGATAGGACATGCAGCCAGCGATGCTGTGAAACCTGACCTCATGAGCGCTGATCCAAGCCGAGTCGCGGTGAGGCTTTCCCGCAAGTCACAACAGCCAAAAATCCGCCAGCGCGCTGGTGTGTCGACTTTTGCTGATATGGGCTCGAGATGATCAAGTGGCGCAGAGACAGTGGCGTGAGGCGGGAGCGTGCGTTCCCGCCGTCAAGTGTGCGCCACTGTGCTCGCTGGCTCCGTCGAAATCATTGAGCTCCTCGCCTGTCAACCACACCTTCGTCACGCTGACTCTCTGTCTCTTCGACAGAGACCAGCACCACGCGAGACTTCGCGCCACCCAAATCGGCATTTTTCTGGTCCGAATGCGCCAACAACACGACGACACTACTGAAGTGAAAGAATGGGAAATGAGACCCGCGATAATGGCAAGCTGCCTCTTTATTTTTGCAAACTACCCACTAGCAAATCGAAATCGTGACATTTTTCTGATAAGAGTGTCTCCTCGCAACCCTGTTCAATTAGCGTAATGCCGAGATGTTCCGCTCGATTCGTATTTTTTCGCCAAACGGTTGCAGAGCGTTGCACTGGAACACTAACAACAACAACGCTTTGTTTCCCACCGCTGGGCTCCTCACCACTTCAGACGACTTCGCTGCGCCTGCCCTAATCGTGAGGCTTTGATTGCTCGTCTGCCGTCGGCACGTCGCGTCGGGGTCGTTTCCCACTTGGTCGCCGCTGGCCGTGGACAATCTGCCATTGCCCAACCAGCCAGCTTGCAGCAGTGGACACTACACGAGGAACGCTCATCTCTTCTTACCAACTCTCCAGCCTAGCGAATTGAGATGGCGCCCGGAGCCTCGATGCCGATCTCGGCCAAGTTCTTGCCACACATCCAGCTCACGCCCGATGACGAGGCCGAATACAAGCGCCTCGCGGACGACAGTCTACGCGAGACGCTGCTCGCATACGAGGATTTCCTGTACGCGCGCGACCGGCGCATGGACACCAAGCGCTGGAAGGTCGTCAAGGAGCGCGAGAACGTCAAGGTCTACCGCTCGCGCAGCGGCAGCTTATCGCGGTCAGACTCTTCGTCTTCCTTGTCCTCGACGTCCACGCCAACGATGATGTCCACGCCGTCATCGTCGTCGTACCGACGCGCTGGCAGCACCAAGGTGTCGATAACGGAACTCGGCCCCAAAGCCGCGACGGCCGCAAGCTCCAAGCTGCCGCTCATGCTCGTGCACGGCGTGATCCAGGGCACGATCGAGGACGCCATGTACGGCTCGTACGTGGACGACACGGCCTCGCTGCGGCGCCGCATGGAGTATGACAAGGACGTGCTCGAGGACGCGGCCGTGCTGGGCACGATCGAGACTGCGACGTCAGTCAACGACCCGTTCCACCACCTCAACGTCGTCTGGCTGCTGCACAACTTCCCCGGTCTCAACGCGGTCGTCAAGCGCCGCGACTTCCTCACGCTCAACAAGACCGGCACGACCACGACATCGCGCGGCGAGCGCATCGGGTACTCAATCATGCAGTCGATGCAGCACCGCGACCTGCCGGAGCTCACGCCAGCGGGCATCGTGCGCGGGCAGCTTTCGTACTGCCTGTTGTTTCGCCAAATCGACAACGAGCGCGTGGACCTCTTCAACCAGACAGTCGTGGACCCGGGTGGCTCGATCATGAACTTCATCGTGGCCGCCGACACGGCCCAGTCGCTGCTCTCGTGTGGCAAGGTCATGAACTCGGCGCACAAGAAGAAACTCTTTTACTTTATGCGCAAGCAGTCGCGCGCCAACGCGGCCGCCAACGGCGCCAGCCCGTCGCCGCTCTCGCAGTCGTCCTCGTCGACGTCGTCGCCACGCGCGCTCGCGCGATACCAGATCACGGTGAACCGCCAGGTTTCATCCACGTGCGCCGCGTGCGACAAGTCGCTCAACAAGCTCTTCTCGTCCGGCGGCTGCTTCTGCCAGATCTGCCAAAAGGTATGTTGTCGTTTGGTACTTCCATTTTGGTATCTTTGTGATGCCATCTTGGTGGAGTTTGCTACTGATACCTGATACTGATCTGTGTCGTGATACTTGATACTAAATTGTACCCATGTGCTTATGTCATATGTCGCATAATACAGATGATCTGCACGCGCTGCAGCCTTAAGAAGAAGATCGTGATCGAGGCGTCTGAGAAGAAGGTGATCCTCAAGCCCTTCGTGTTCTGCATCGTGTGCACGATCAAGGCCAAGAACTTCCCCTCGCAGCAGATCCACATCGAGGAGCTGCGAGAGCGCCACTTTGCGCTCTAATTGGTACTAGATAAGTAGCAGCAGCAGCGAGTCCAACAGTCAACCGGTGAGTGAGCGAGTCCGTCCGTATTTCTTGTAGCCTTCCCTCATCGCCACCCCACAGCGCTCACGCAGGCTGAGCTACGTTCGTTGTGATAAGATAAGAATGTGTTCATGATCTCTCACTCGGGCGTGTACCGCCTTGCATTCAATCACCTTTCGAGAAGTGAGACCGCCGCGCTTCGGGAAGTCAGCTTGGTACATACGTAGGCACGGCTCTCAAAGTGACATTCTCCATTGGATTTCAAGCTCAACGGCTTGTGTTACACACTCACAAAGTGAAGTGAGTGCGCACCAGAACAGCCTGAGTCTTTGTGTTTCAACAGTATTTTACTTGTTGTAGAGGACAGAAGCGATGGCGAGGCAATATGACCCAAAAAAGGTTACCGGAGTGACGAAACGGAGGTGGGCAGGGTGGGCGACATCAACAAAAGCACTTGCGCTCACTATGCTTTTCAAAGGTCATAACCTCTTCTTTGTACGAAAAAACAATAGCATACCGCAAGGTTATGACCCTTGAAAAGCATAGTGAGCGCAAGTGTTTTTGTTGATGTCGCCCACCCTGCCCACCTCCGTTTCGTCACCCCGGTATGCTATCGATTCAAAGGTTCCTGATTTTATTCTAAACCAAAATCTTTATTACACCATGTGGGTCGTGATTACGTTGGACTAGTACCTGACGAAACACGAGGAAAGTCTCGTCGGCCTCTTCAACGCATACTTCATTATCAAACCACCTGGTACCCAAAACAAACAGTTCTATTTCTCCTTATCAATCTATATTTATTTATACTATACAGGTTTTAGTACATCAAAGAAATCCATCATTTTGCCCCCAAGTGTTTCATCAGTTGCACAACAGGAGGAGCAATTGCGACCTCTCTGGCGTACGTACCTGTTACTCAACTCAACTTGCTTCACTCCCAACAAAAACAACACCACCACCAAGTTCGACCGACAAGCGCTCGCTCATTCGGCTCACGGCCACACACGCGCACGGTCGTTCTATTCTATCGCCTTCTATCACTACTAGTAGAGGAGAAGAGCCCATGGTGCGGACGTCTCGTTCGCCGACGGACGTGGCGGGCGCGTCCTCGTCTTCTGCTTCAAGCACCAGCGCTAACTCGTCGCCCTGCGACTTCCTAAGCGACCACGACTTTTTGAAAAGCGGCGGCGGTGGTGGTAGTGACGGCGGAGCAGACGGCCTGGAGTTTGTGGATCTGGACGTTGCGTTCGCGCGCGTCGTGGCGGCCGAGGACGCCAAGCAGAGCATCCTGCTCGATGACAATGGCACCTTTGACGTCGAGATGCGCGACTTTGACCTCGGCGACGACGACCAGGTGTACGGCGGTAATGTGACCAGCTTCACTGGAGCTACGAGTACAACTACGAAAAAGGTGTCCAAGGCCATGACAACCAAGCAGCCGCGGAAGAAGGCGGCAACCAAGAAGAGCGGGAATATCAAACAAGAAGCCGGCTACAGCAACAGTAACAGTGAGGACAGCGCCGACGCCGCGCTCCACAATGCACAAGAGAGCGAGGCGCTGAGTACGCTGGAGCTGCGGCGCAAGCGCAACCGCGACTCGATGCGCCGCGCGCGCCACCGGCAGCGCAACGATCAGGAGAAGCTCGAGACGATGATCGACCAGCTGGAAGACAGGCTCGAGGCGCTCATGCGCTCCAAGGAGAACAGCCTCGCGGTCGCCACGAGCACTACCAGTGGAGATGACCAGAGCTCGATAACGAGTTACAGTTACTCGGCGTACAGCAGCTTGCTGCGGCAGACCGAGCTGCTGCGCGACCAGAACGATGAGCTGAGCGAGCAGGTCCGCAAGCACGCGCACTTCCAGGAACGCATCGGGAAGCTCGTGGACCAGGAGAAGAAGCAGTTCGAGTCCGAGATCCAGGCCGACGAGGACCACGAGGACCACGCACTGCTACAACCGCTGCTCCAGTGGGTCACGCGCGCCACGGTCATTGAACTTGTGCACTACAGTCGCGACCGCATCCTCGAGGTCGCGGACCTCACCAACACGCTCGTGCCAACGACACACAGCGTGCTCGGGTGGGAAGGAAAGCGCACGATCCACGCCAACTGGGCGCACTACACGATGACCAAGAGCTTCTTGCACGAGAGCGCTGCGTGGCTCGCGAAGCGCACGTGGGACTGCACAGTGAACCAGGACGTGGGCGAGATGAAGCAGGTTTTGTCCTGGACGAATGGCACCAAGGTGCTCCACCGGCTCAGCGACGACGCCGTGGTCATCGCGCGCGACATGCTCGTACCGAACCTGCAGGACATCGACCACCCGATCCGCCTCCGGTACATCTTGCTAGTCTTCCGCACGCCGATCCTCGACGGGGGTTTCCTCGTGGGCACCGAGACGCTCAACGTGTACGGCACGAGCGTCGAGGACTGTCTCGAGCAGAAGGTCTCGCTCGCAAACGGCATGTCGGCGCTCACCATGTACGCGTTCCTCTTCACGCGGATACGCGCGCCTGAGACCGGCGCGGACCTCGGCTGCAATGTCACGCTCGCCGGCCGCTCGGGCGACGGCTCGCTCACGTACGCGCGCAAGGTGCTCTTCGAGGTGCTGCCGTCCATTTTGCGCTGGGAGAACACCTTTGTCGCGCCGATTCTGCGCGTCACCGACTAGATCGCCCTGTTACTTGTGTCGAGATATCCGGTAGTACCTGTGTTGATATGCTGAGGAGTTGAGTGTCGTCCAGAGTAAATAAATGTTGATCTTTCTTGATACCTCAGCAGACTGACTGATTGTGGAGCTGAAGTACGAGTGCTCGCTTTGGTTGAGATCTCCGCACAGTGAGGCAGTCCGACTGTGTGTTAGCGCAGGCTCATGCACCACTGCGTTCACGTCTCGATGGAGCTGCCCACCCAGCTCGCTCACGTACCACCAGCTCGGAGAGCTTGTTAGATAAACAGGTTTTACCTGTCTATCTCCAATAATCGACGTGTTGGGGTGCTGGAATGTTCTGTAGCTCTGGTGGTGGCCATTTACCGGAACAGGCAGCCACAACACGGCATACACAGGCAACGCGGTGTGCTGCATAACGCAAGCGTAGCTCGAAGACGCGCGTGCTCTACGAATAGACTCCATGTACAGGAAGCCCAGCGACGCGGGCGCTGGTAGCGGTAGCGTGAAGACTGGCGACAAGCCGAAGGCGAAGCCCAAGCCGAAAGTGGCGATCAAGCGCACAGGCTTGGCCGGTGCTGCGGGTTCAGTTGGCAGCAGCGGCTCTGCGTCCACGGTAGCAGGTGGCGTGAATGGCGCTACGGCAGCGACTGCCGCTCACAAGCGGCCGACGAAGCTGCGTCCAACACGGGAGCGCCGCGCGCGCGACCGCAGCATGGACGACGACGAGGATCTCGAGCACAAGTTCAGCAACCTGTCGTTCACAGCCCCCGCATTTGTACCCGGCAAGCCGTTCGCGAGCGCTGGAACCGCCTCGATGCCATCGCTTTCCGTGAGCAGCAATGCACGAGGTGGTGCACCAAAGCAAACGCCGCTGTTACAGGGCCGCTCGCTCGCATTCGTGACGGAGAGAGCAGCTTCTGGGAAGCCATCGACGCCCGGCGCCACCAACAGCAATCGGATGGAGACAGGGACAGCATTCGGCTCGATGAAGCGGACATCGCCGCCACGACGCGCGCAGACAGCGGAGACTGCGGCTCCATCACTTCGCTCTCTGGCTGCTGCGTCGGAATCGCAGGCGCAGGAGAAAACGCAGACCATCGGGCGTCCGAACATCGAGCGACGTCCTCGGCGGCAGCGTATTGGTGCGATGGGCTTTTCAAAGTCGTCTGCGCCGGGCGGAATGCAGGGACGAGTGACACGGCAGAGCAATGCCGGATCCGGGCCGTCGCTCTCGCTCAAGCCCCGACTCACAGATGATGCGGCGTCTTCATCGTCAACGGCGTCATCGTCATCATCGTCATCGACTGGTGGTGCTTCTTCTGCGTTCCAGCAACGACCACGTAGCGACAGCGCAGGCTCGGATTCAGACTATGGCAGCGACGACGAAGTGTACCCAGAGGACCAAGGTGGCGGCGCATCGAGCGCTTTCCCGGACCGACTGACGCTTTTCTCGCAGCAGAAGCGCATTCCGAAAAAGTACGTGGCTTTGATTTGTCTTGCTGCTGCTGCTAGGCTCGATCTTGAGTTTTCTTGGCACTCACAGAGCTCGTGATTATTTGCGTTTCGTGTACTCAACAGGGTGAGTCGAGATGTGGTGATCGACACGATTTTTGAGGCACTCTTTACGAAGAAGCAGCCGAGCGACAGTCGGACGCGCGGGTACAGCGCTTTCGGGGACGACACGGGCACGGACAATGACGACGAGCCAAACGAAGAGTTTGTCAAGCGCGGGCTCGCGGCGTCGCTCTTTAAGGACAACGTGCTCGGCGGCTCGATCCGGTTGTTCACGCAGCGCGGCAATGAGACCCAGCAAGAAGCCGTCGACAGATTCATCACGCCGGCGCTCGTGCACACACTGGTAACTGACATGCGCTTCGAGGATTTCCGCACTGCGAGCGCGCGCATCGACATTTTGCGCGCGATCCACAAGAACTTCCCGAGCAAGAGACTGCACATCGCACGCGCGCTCGCGGACGCGACGGCTTTGCGTCTCGAATACGTCACGGCGCTGCTGCGGAAGGCGCACGCGCTGTCGATCGAGAAGTCCCAGGCGATCGTGGACAACAAGAACGACCACGGCCACGGGTTCACCGAGTTACTGCGGTATGGGATTGAGCACGTTGGCGAGAGTCTGAACGGCTTTCCGACTGGCGGTAGCGGCAGCGTCACGCTCGGCGAGGTGGAAGTCAAAGAGATCCTGCGCAACTACATGCTGAGCTTGATCTGTCTGTGGCGCGCGCACTGGCTGGACCCTGCTGGCTCAGACGACGAAGAGCTCATCAGCTGTGCAGGTCAGTTCGTGTCGTACATGCCTGAGGTGACGGTCCCGCTGCTGCAGCGCTTGCTCGCCAATTGGCCACGCAAGTACCCATCGCAGGAAGTGGTCGCGATTCGCATGGTTGCTCGCGTGGTTATGTCCAGTCCGCCGCTGCACTCGTTCGACGACTCGGGCAAGTTGCACTTGCAGCTCTTCACGCGCCTTGCACAGGCTGTACAGAGTCCGCACACCCAGGTCGCACAGGAAGCGCTCGCGTTTACAGGCTGCCAATTCGCGATGGTGCACTTCCTCGGCCGATACGAAGAAGTCTACAAGGTCGTGACCGAGGCTTTCCACGCAAACGCAGTCGGTCATTGGAACGAAGCTGTGCGCACGACATCCGAGAGCCACTTCGATCGCGCGCTGGACTACGCCTTGTAGGAGGAGAAAAATAAGTTAGGATTGGCTGGTTAGGAATCCTGTCGGGGCGAAGGGGATTAGAACAGTGAGGATAGATAGATAGAATGGTAATGAAATGTCAGACGAGCGTGAAGGACACGTCGCTCTTCATGATGTCTAGGTAATGCGTTTACCAATTGCTTGCGCGTGGGCATACCCTGAACACCAGAACTGGAAGTCGGGGGCATTTTCATTCTGCTGATTACGATCTGTTAAACATCATCAAAGCACGAGCGTGTGGCAAAAAGGAAGAAAGAGAGAAACGAAGATATCTACTCGCCCTTGTGACCGCAACCGCTGAAATCGAAGCCGCACGCCATGGAGATGACTAAATAAATCACAAACTGCAACCAATGAACATCACACCAAGTTAGAATTGGACACTTCAGATTCACTAGCAGACAAACACACGGTTACGCACCAGTCCGACGAACACGAGCAGCGCCCACAGCTTCACGTTGCGTCGCCACACCGTTTTGCGCAGTGTCGTCGCGGAGCCCTTAAACTTGACAGAGTTGCGGTGCAGCTTGTCCGTGCGGTCGACCAGCAGATCGAACATCTCGCCTCGCTCCAGCACTTTCTCTATGAAAAGCGAGCGCAGACGACATCGCAGTGCGGCGCAAGTTAGATTCAATCTCATTGTCCACCAAACGTTGAGCATGCATGTTCTCACCGATGTTCTCGACCATGATCTCTTTCACGTCGTGGATTTGCTTCTCCACGCGAGTGAGCGAGTCGGCGTCTGGGTTGGCATTATAGTACTCCTGCAAAGCAAAAATGCATACGTAGGGGCAGTGTAAGCAAGCGAAGAGTGAAAAAGAACCGTCACTACAAGTAACAAGGCAAAGCAAACCGTACCATTTGGCGTCGAATCACATGCTGAAACTCGGCATTCATGGCAAACGCAATGGCGGTTTGTCCGCGATCGCCATACGAGGACTTGAATTGTGTCTGCACATCATAGAAACATCCAACGGTTAGCTCTCTCCAATTGTGGCAACAGGACAAGACGAAGAGCTCACCTTCATGTCTTCTAAAAACATGAACGGCACTCGTCGCTTCAAGTCGTTGTCGGTCATGCACAGGTAGATGATCTGGTCTTCGACGATGTAGTGGAAGATGTGTCTGTGACGTATACAATATACCACATATGAGTATTTCTCTTGTTCTGTATCCAACAAGCCAAGACCTACTCCACACGCACTTGTCGTAGACGTAGGACATGCGTCCATCGTGACTCGGGATCTTGGAAAGCAGCACGCGCGTGACAGTCGGGAAGTTGCCCGACGACGCCGTGTATTCTGCGAGCACGGTCTTCTCACGTGAGACAAGCGCATATACCTAGTAAATCCACACCATGAGCGCACAAGTAAGCGTTAGTTCATGCCGTGAGCTTCTTTGATCGACCCATTTTCATACGGGTTGGTGGCTTTCGCAATCGAGCGCCGCCCGCGCAGCACACACACAGGCAAGCGCAGGTGGCGATGAAGAGAGGGGAGAAGTGGTACATGCACATACGTAAGCAAGAAGATATCGATACACACACATGCACGCGTGCGCTGCGCTTAGTACTTACGATCGGCATCGCGCTCGGTTTCTTCGTCTCCTACTTTTTTTCTTCTGAGTTTGACAACGGCTTCAAGAATGCTCCGTCGTTTTTCAAATTGTATTTTTTATATATTTCAAGTAAAGACATTTATATTGTTTTTTACTCTTTCTATATCTACATTTCCTCTGCATAAACGTGTTCTTGAAAAGATAATCTCCTGCGCCTGCTAGCGCACTCAACAACCTGTCAGTACAAATACCTCCTAAAGAAGATCGTTGATGAAGCATGACGTCACTGTGAAAGTTGATATCAGTCCGCGCCTGCCTGGTTGGCGCCAACCTTCGCAACAACTGCTCTCAACGTCACGAGTGTGCGCGGACGAGCGGACGGAATGAGCGTCCTCGAAGAAGTGGGCTCCACGGCCAGCGGTGCGTGCCCATGTCATGCATTCTATTGCTGTGTACAGGACTTGAAGGCTGTGCGGTTTATGGTTGCTAACGCTGCTTGTACGGCTTTTCCTTCTCTTCTTTTTGCCAACAGACACGTCCCCGACGCGCGAGACCCAAGTGGTGCCGCGCTCGCGGCTGCGCTCGCGGTCGTCGCGGAAGCTGGATGTACGTCGTAATATAGACTCGTGGCGTGCGTGGCATACTGTCGTAAATGGTTGGCACTGGTCTAAGTTATTCAGTGGATATGTTGTTACGTGTGTTGGCATTTGAAGCGTCAGCACCGTGAACCGCATGGCGACACAGAAGAAGACACCGCTGAGGAAGATGAAGGATCTGTGCTGGAGCAACTGAACGGCAACGTCCGCAGCGGCAAGCGCTATGAATTCCGCGAACGGCGCTTGAAACCCAACCGCTTTGACCAGAATCTCTATGACGAAGTGTTCGACCCGATGCTGTACGCACACACGCCGGAGCATCGCGCAAACGCGAAGAAGCGCCGTCGTCGCGGAAGCAGTTCGGAGCCACGCAAGCGTGGGCGACCTCGTCGAAGCAAGAATCGACGCTTGCGTGAGCAAAAGAAGGAAGTGCATTCGGACGAAGACGAGGATGATGACGAAGTTGAAGTTGACGGCCAGGGAAACTACGACATGACCGATGAATCCGACATCGAAGAGATCAATCGCCAGATCGAAGCGCAGGAGCGCGCTCAGGCTCGCGCAGAGGCTCTCGCGGACCAGGCGCTTGCGCCACGCCACGACCGAGCAACACGGTATGCGCTTCGGTCCCGTGAAAGCGACGTTGGGACGACGAGTTCCATCTCGCCATCCAAAAACAGCGATCATGGACATCACGATGCGGGTGCGGAAGACGAAGACGAAGACGAGGAAGGAGAAGGAGAAGATGATGATGATGAAGAGGACGAGGAGAATGAAGCAGACGAAGAGATCGGATCGCAGTCCGACAACGAAGACAACGACGACAATCGGGAAGAGCCGAAGGACGAAGGCGACGTTGATGATGAAGATGACGGCAATGACGCTGGCAGACGCTACTCGCTGAGACAGCGAACGAACTCGCGATTGGTGTCACGAAGTGAACCGTACGATGACTCTGACCGTGTGGTCGGGAGGAAAGCTGCAAAGTCTAAGGCTACCATCAACAACAAAGCGGCGAGAAACCGACGTGGTCGCGCCTCGTCCTTCATCGCGAATGACACGGAGCGCCGCTACTCTCTCCGCGATCGGTCCAAAGTGCAACGTGCAGAACCGGAGACTCCACCAAAGGATCCAAACTTCGCGGCTTATGCGGAGTACGCGAAGCGCCAGTCGGGTCGGTCAGGACTGGGTCGGAAACCAAACACCGGTGCTCGGCATCGCTTCGTTTTTCCATCCAAGCCATCGTCCAGCAAGAGCAGACGGCGTCGGCACCATCGTCGTCGTTCAGATTCGGTGTCGTCGTCTTCGTCCTCTTCATCTTCGTCGTCTGATATGTACAAGTACGACGACGACTCGGATGGTGGAATGCGAAGGAGTCCTGGCAAAGGAAGTGGTGGGCTGAAGCGCCAGCGCACGGGGAAGAACGCGCGAGCTGATATTACACCAGTCGAAGTCGACCGAAGCATTACGTGGGAGAGCATCGGTGGACTCGAGAAGCACATTGAAGCCCTGAAAGAGATGGTGATGCTCCCGCTTTTGTACCCTGAGTTCTACGAGAAGTATAAGATCAACCCTCCGTCGGGAGTGCTCTTCTACGGCCCTCCTGGCACAGGCAAGACTCTTTTGGCTCGCGCGCTGGCGAACTCTTGCTCGGAAGTGGACGGCAACCTTCCTGTGGCGACGAAAGATGGCGATGCTGCTTCTACTACTGCTGTAGATGATGAAAGCGAGAGACCGAAGCGCCAAGTGACTTTCTACATGCGAAAGGGTGCAGATTGTCTGAGCAAGTGGGTCGGCGAAGCAGAACGTCAACTGCGTCTGCTGTTCGAGGAAGCCAAACGCAACCAGCCGTCTATCATCTTCTTTGATGAAATCGATGGCCTCGCGCCAGTTCGCAGTGCCAAACAAGACCAAATCCACGCGTCGATCGTGTCTACCCTCTTGGCACTCATGGATGGAATGGATTCTCGGGGTCGTGTGGTGGTGATTGGAGCAACAAACCGCTTGGACTCGATTGATCCAGCACTTCGTCGACCAGGACGCTTCGACCGTGAGCTTGGGTTTAAACTTCCGAACGTCCGCGAGCGCCAGAAGATGCTTGAGATTCACTCGAAGAAGTGGAGACCAACGTTGACCGAGAGCTTCATCCAGGAGATCGCGGAGCACACGGTTGGCTACTGCGGAGCAGACATCAAGGCGCTTTGTGCGGAGGCGGCACTGTGCTCTTTGCGGCGAACGTACCCGCAGGTGTATGGAAGTCAGGACAAGCTGCTCATTGACTTGGACAAGGTCGTGGTGTCGCGTGGAGATTTCCTGAAAGCAATCAAGAAAATCACGCCCGCGTCCCATCGAACCGTGAGCAGCTTTGCAGCTCCACTGCCTCGCCCCGTCAAGATCTTGTTGACAGCGAGCCTGAAGCTGGTGCTGACGAGTATTGCTCGCCGCTTTCCTCTGTTCCCTCTTGACCGACAAGCGATCGACGAGAGCATCACCGGAAACAGTAGTGGATCACTCGATGACGAGAGCTCGGATGACGATGACGCTGATGGTCACGATATCTACGCCAAGGACAACCATGACGACTGCGACATCTGTCACGGCGACGAAGGAGAACTGCTGTGCTGCGATTCGTGTCCAGGAGCATTCCACGCATCGTGCATTGCGACCGTTGAATCGCTGAGCGGAGAAAGCAGCATGCGCAATGCAGTAGAGAACGATGACGACATGTGGTTTTGCCCCGACTGTGCTGTCGTTGGTCCGAAGAATGCTGAGGCAAGAAAGAAGCGCCTTCACCTGAGAGAAAAAACGAAGCTGTTGCGTGGGATGCCGCTTCACGTGGGCTTCCCTCGCGTGCTTATTACGGGAACTCCTGGGATGGGCCAGGAGTACATCGGTGCAGGTCTCCTGCACGCGTTGGAAGGGCTCACACACTTCTCGCTGGACTACCCTTCATTGGTGGCAGACCCCAACACGCATCACGCGGAAGAAGCCTTGATCTACCGAATGAACGAAGCGCAAAAGTGTCTCCCGTGTGTGCTATATATGCCGCATGCTGAAATGTGGTGGGAGAACACGACCGAGTCCATGCATGTGACACTCAAGATGATGCTGATGAACATGCAAATCAAGGCTAACCTCCCAGTGTTGTTCCTCGCGTGCACGTCGTCTTCGGGTGGAAATCTCCCAGTCGGTCTACTAGAGTTGTTCCGCCACAACGAGACGATCGTGAAATCCAGCATCCTGTTTCAGCTGAAGGAAACACCCAAGGTGTATCGCAAGGAGCACTTCGAGCAAGTCTTCACTGCGTTCGCGACACCGCCAAACCCGATGCAAAGGAAGAAGAAGGCTTGCGTGTTTGAGAAGCTGCCACTCGCGCCAGTTCCGAAGAAGCCAAACAACGGGCTGTCTCCAGAGATGTTGCAGAAGCAAAAAGAGAGAGACCAGCATTTTTTGCGCGAGCTGCGCATTTTCCTTGGACAGGTGTTAGATTATGCGACGTCGCAGAAGGCGTACACGCCGTTCTACTTCCCCGTGAATCCGGATGAGGTCCCCGACTACTACCTGATCGTCGACAACCCGATGGACCTGAGCACGATGCGCGAGAAGCTAAATGATGGCGAGTACAGCTCTTTCGAGCAGTTCATGACCGACATCCGACTCATTGTGCGCAATGCGAACGTTTTCAACCCACGGCGCAGTGCGACGAGGCACATCGCGTACGCTGCAGGCACGATGAAAGACAACATCATGTCATACGCGCACCGATTCCGTACGCACCAGGGGTACGATTTGTTCGCCAAGTGTCGGGAGATCACCAAGCGTCTACAAAGTAATCCTGCCGCTACTGTTACTGGATTTGCAAGCATCACATCTGCGCTGACGACGCAAGTGTCAAGCAGCATGACCAGAACCAGCGCGCGTATTCGAGGAGTGAAAGCTCCCGAGCCATGGCTTGACGACATGCCAAAAAAGCGAGAGGCATCGTCGTCTCTGCGTCGTGGGGTCACCAGCAAAGACAACACTCAGTCAGAGAAGACGACGAGCAAGACCGTTGTAATCAAGGAAGAGCAGTCGTCGGTGACCCAGTGGTTTGACGAAGACAACGACGAGTCCATCGAGTCGGCGACAAAAAGTGTGACAACCGAGAAGAAGACCCTTGCGACTGGGACGAAGTCAGGAAGAAAACGTGACGCTGATGTGGATCTGACTGCAGCGGGCGAGGACGAGGTCGTGGTGTTCCACAATGGCGATCACGTGTTTGTGAAAAGCCGCACGCACCCTGGCATGAACAGAGAAGGAGGCGCGGGCGTCATCGTCCGAACGAACGACGACGGGTCGTACAACGTCAAGTACGTCCTCGGGGGCTCCGAGAAGTACGTCCCAGGAAAGTTCATCACTCGACTCACTGAGAGTGCCGTGAAGGAGTCTGTGCGCAACCAGCGCAACGGGACGACGACTGAGAGTTCACCGCGCCGCAAAGCCGCACCAGATATCAGTGTCATCGCCGACACCAAGATCGCCACCGAGATCAAGATGGATTACTTCAACAAGCTTGTGTGGCCGATTCTCGTCGAGGAAGGGTGGCGACGCGAGGACCTCGTGGAGATCGTCGAAGCCACGGAAGATGGCATTGCAGGTTTCGCGACTGAGGTTGCTAAGTTCTATCCTCCAAAGGCAGCAGCAGCAAACGATGAGAACAGTGACGACGACGGCAGTGAAACTGCGGTTGTGGAGCTGGAAGGCGTCTCGGAAGCGTTGGCGTACATCAAAGCGGATATCCAGCTGTCGGTCAAGTGCTTTGGCAAACGATTTGCCGTGGAGCTCTTAGACGACGTCGCATTCGGGAGTGCAGGATCTGAGGACGTGATCTTGGTCGAAGAGAGCCACTCGACGTCGATTGCGAAGGACGACGCGTCAGACAACCCGGCTGAGAGCACTGGGGATGTGGAAATGGATGCTGCGTGCACCGAGACCACAACGCTCAGCAGTAACAAACCCGAGAAGCCACAACGTGACGAATCGGTTCGCGGCTCGTCTGCACAACGCGAGCAGAAGGACGACAACGAATCGGATGAGGATGACGACGAGGAGAAAGAGGAGCCGACGTTTATTTATGACAAGGTGCGATCTGGTTTGTTGGTTCTGCCGCTCACAGGATGCTGGGCGAAGTCATTAACATTTACTTCGATGCGTGTTTGTGCAGGAACGGATGGACGCGGCGTTGGAGGCTCTGGTGGTGAAATCTGGCACGTGGACGGTCGATGAGATGAGCAATGAGCTCATGTACCTAAACAAGCTCGCGTACCCATTTCGGCAGCAGTACGACCGCACGCAGTTGATGCAGGTACGATGGATAGCTCACCGATTGCCGTTCTCGTTTTATGTGTGGGCTCATTTAACACTGTCGTTCTGTTTGCTGCAGCTTACCGAGGAGCACATCGAGTCGCTGAAGTGAGCGAACGGAGAGCATTTCTTCACGGATATGTTACATCATCAGGAAAACCGAGAACGCCGAGCACGAGATAGGAACTCATTCACTCACAGCCGAGCGAAGCAAAAAAATCGGTAACCTTCTGACAAGAACTCAAGCAAGAAGGCGATTTTTATCTGTCGTTGCGTGTGTGCTTTGCCTCATTTGTGTCCTTCTCTCCAGGATTTGCCACGAACAACCTCTGCAACCAGTGCGACGCACCCAAGCGAAGAAATCTGCTTGTCGGATGCAGACCGCGAACAAAATAGCGCACAATCACAAATGAAAGCAGCCAACAGATGAAGCGTGACGCATTGAAGCAACGCGCGCACACGATTTCACTTTGTTGAGGAGCCCAGTCTCCGGGATTTGCATCTCAAGCAAGCGAAAATGCAAATTTCGTGAAGCTCCGAGTCGCTGCAGTTCACGCCAGCAATCCAGCAGCTGCCTGGGCACATTGCGCGAACGTAGTGAATGAATGCCTCGCACGAAAGTCGGAGAGAACGATCCAGACAAGCTGGGTGCGAACTCCATCTCATCTCCCAGCTAGCTTATTGCCTGCAAAGACGGACTTTGAGCGAGAGATGGTGTGTGCACTGCCCCCAGATTGCCGCTACCTCACTGGCACTAAAATCTCGTGGCTTCCATGTTCAAGCACATGCCCATGACGACCTGCTAGCTTGTGGTGTGTCCGGATAAACGGGCGGCTCTTTTGTCCATTTTTCTGGGTCAGTAAAGTGGGTCGCGCGTGTTTACAGTTTTTATATGAGAGTTTGTATGGGATTCCGTTTATTCTGCCTCCATTTCGCAAATCGAACTGGCCACGGATCCGAGTCGGTTCGCTCTGGTGCCACATTAGCCGACCAGATGGCGGCGCTGGGTGGAGTCTGTCGCACACCGCCTCCTTTCTTGCGCGCGCAAGTGCAAATAAACCAGCAAAGCCCACACACGAGAAACGCTACCACCACTTGGACTATGATGGATAAAAGGTTTTAAGGATTTTGAGCAAGGAGACGGAGGGAGCGTAGCCAAAGCAATCACAGGGTGGGGAGTCCAGCGAAGTGGCGCCTCCGTGATCTGTGTAGGTGGGCTCAGCGACCACAGTTTACTGCGCGGTCCAAGCATATACACACCAGATCTTCATTTCTTTTTTCCGAGAAAGGTAAATCAGCAATAAAAACGGTTTTGTATCAGGAATAAACGAGTTTTGTCAGACAGGGCACCTTCGACGAAAAACAGCTGTTTTGTCAATCGTTTAGACTTGATGTTTGTACGAAGGAGCTCCCATGATACGTACCACTATGTCCGTTTATGCAATCTTGAGTGAGAGCAGAGACTGCCCACATACACACACTCACCACCGCTGCAAGCAAACAATCACATTGTCGCTTGCGCCGTCGTTGCTGCCAACCAGCACACAAGCGCACACACCGACAAACAAGCACGCAAGCTCCGCACGTTTAGTTAGTAGAAATGGACTCGCTGCTGGACGCCGGTACGAGCAGCAGCCACCGGTTCGCCAGATCCTCGTGCGCACCGCCGAGGAGCATGACCGTGTTCAGCAACGGCGGCTCGGCGCAAATGGACGTGGACCAGCGCAGCGAGGCCGTGCCACCGTCGTCCGTGGGCGTTGACCGCAGCGTCGAGCTCGCGGACGACGAGGTGCGCATGCTCACGACGCTGGCCGACACGCTACTCGCGCGCCTCAAGGCGTCTTACGAGGCGCACGCGTTCGCAAGCCATTTGCGCGTGGATAAGAAACAGTGGAAGGCCATCAAGAAACGCGAGCAGCTCACCGTGTACAAGCAGAAGGGGGCAGCCTCCGCTTCCGAGCCAAGCGACCAAGACAAAGACGACGACGACGACGATGCGAACACAACGCCCACAACAACAGCAGATTCGTCCGAAGACGAGCGTGCAGATGCCAACGCGACGACGACGACGGCCAAGAACAAGCGCGATGACTCAAAGACCAAGGTGCCGCAGCTTATGCTCACTGGCTCGGTCGCGGGCCGCGTCGAGGACGCGCTCTACGGACTCTCGAGCGCCACGTCGCTCGCCATGAAGTTCCGCAGCTCATACACGCAGGACGCCGTCGTGGACGCGCAGGTGCTCACGACGATCCAGGGCCCGACGGTGGACGATCCGTTCCGCTTCCTCGGCCTCAAGTGGGCGCTGCAGAATCACGCAAGCTCCGCGAGCCCGTCCACGTCGCTCTTTAAGAAGCGCGACGTTGTGTTTCTCGAGTCCACGGGCCTCACGACGTTGCAGAGCGGCGACGTCGTCGGCTTCCACATCGTGCACTCGGTGCACCTCAACTCTCGCGCGCGCATGCTCAGCATCAACAGTCCGATCAACAGCAACGCGTCGTCATCATTGGTCGTGCGCGCCAAGACGTCCATGGGCCATCTCTTCCGCCAGCGCGCCTCGGGCGGCGGCGAGAGCGTCGACGTGTTCATGCGCGGCTACTACGACCCGAGCGGCGGTATGCTGCACTTTCTCGCGGTGAACCTCGCGGCCGAGATGCTGCTGCATACGGCCACGAGCAGCCTCGAGTGCGCGCAGCTCAAGAAGCTCTCGTGGGCAGCGCACCAGAACTCGCGCAAGCGGCGCGCGACCACGCTCTTCCGCGCCACGCAGACGATGAGCCAGTCGACGGCGGATCGCGACACGGGCGCCACGATGCTCCAGGAGATGGCCGCGGCCGCGCGCGAGGTGGACGCGGAGCAAGCGCGTCTGGCGTCCAAGTGCGCGATCTGCTCGCGCAAGTACGGAAAATTGCTGACGCGCGGCGGCGCGGCCTGCACGATCTGCGCGCAGATGGTCTGCTCGCGCTGCAGCGTCGCCAAGAAGCTGAGCTTCACGCGCCACGACGACAGCTCGCAACAGCAGCAGCTCGATCAGGAGCAGCTCGTGACAGACCTCGAGCGCAGCGGCATCGGCCTGAGCAGCAGTCGGTACGGTGGCTCGGTGACCGGCTCGGTCAAGTCCAAGGCGTCGTCCTTGGCGTCGTCGGCGCGCCGCTCCAGTCGCTCGCAGGTGCAGCAGGAGATTTGCCAGAAGGCGATGAACTTCTGCATCCCGTGCATCGTCTCAACGACCAAGCAGAGCGCGGCGCATGTGGCAGTCGAGGAGATCCTGGAGCAGCAGGCGGTGCTGGCGACGGCGTGCATGAGTGCCACGACCGTCTCGGCCACACCCCGCCAAGTACTGGCCATGGCGGCTGCGAACCTTCAGCAGCAGCAGCAGCACCGACGACGCACGACAAGAGCGGGCAGTGTGCAGCCCTGCGGCGGCGCGACGACGACGACCCCGCGCTTCACGTACCAGGTGAGTAGCATCGCGACGACTCCCGCGTCGACCGCCATCACCTCGAGCAGGAAGCCGCGACCCAAGGCGTTTAGCACGTCGTCTACGTCTTCGTCCACCACGTCGAGCGTGATTCTGTACGAAGAGCCAACTGCCATCGGCGGCTGAGAAGCGTGAGTAGACTGGTGCGCATTGATGTTGATGCGGCTTTGAATGAGAAAATGGTTAGTTAGGCTTTGCGTGTTGAAGCAACGAAAGATCAGTGGAGTGCCTGCCACGGCTGAACAACACGACTCCTGTTGAAATTGTGTCCGTGGCTTAGATGGAAACGCGAAGATCGCGGGGTGCAGCCGTAGGGCATGCGCAGCCCTCAACGAGCTCTGGATGTGGCTCTTGCGATCGCGTCGCTCATGAGCACGAGGAGACTTTGGTATCCAACGCCACGCACGTCGCGCTACGAGGCCACGTTGGCCATTCGGCCTTGCGCATGTTGTCGCCACTAAGTTGCGAGTCTGGATACGTGTCCACCTCTGTAACATAATATTGTGACGAGTATCGACAAGATGTTTGTTAAACGAGGGTGTCGAAGCTGCATTTTTTTACCTGCGCTACGTAATTCACCTGCTGTCCTGATCATTTTGACGTTTATCCAGTTGCTGAGGAGTTGCCAAGTTGACAGCTTTCTGGCTCTCTGCCTACTACTGTACGATTCGAAGAGCTAGTTGTGTACGCAAGGCAGATGGATGGCGCGTCTGTTGTTGGGAATGTCTCGCCGCACGCCAACCAGTTTTCTCTCCAGTCTCTTCGTCCCAGCAAACAGATCCAGGCGATCGTAAGCGCTGGTATCATGGCGAGGTAGCAAAGCTCTTAAGTTCCCTCACCCGGTGTCATCAATGCGCCACCTCTCACTCGCCTGGCGCTGGCTTCCGACGCGAAGATACTGGAGGACAAGAACTTGGTTTCTTGGTTTTCGGGTTTACATTCAGCTCATGTGAACCGTTCAACTGTGTACAGTTCGTCGGACTGGTATGGGATCCAATGGGCATGATCCACTTTCGTGCTGGTTGTGTCGTGTGTCATGCCCTCGCGCAATGTTTACACGCAGGATGGATGGATGTGGGCAAGCCAGTTGTCAGAATTATCTGCTGAAATATCCTGTCATCAAAACGGTTATTTCAGTACAAAACAGCAAAAGTAAGTGAATTGTACTGATTCAAGGGAGTATGCCTCTTGGACGATGTTTTTGCCCAGTGCAGCTGCTGTCACAGTGATCACATGGATCCTCTCATTTTTACTAGCTGTCTCTCAATATAGTTTTAATATTATTTCCATTTCATTTGTTTTATTATAACCGTATTTGTAGAAGATGCGTTTGTTACAAAGGTTTACAATACATCGCGCATTACTCACAGCTGTTGATGTGCTGAGTGGGTGAACTGACAACTCATCGTGACAGTTTATAAACACAGAGTGTTTATAAACTTCTGTTGAAAAACATGCCAGTTGCTTAATTCGAAAACCCAACAATTTCACGGAATAGCCTTCGAATATCCGATATGACTGTTGAAATAGCCCATTTGTCGTTTTTTCTTCTTCTAAAATCTACTATTGCTGATGGAATACACCGTTTTTAGCTCTAAATAGCCTTGTTTTGTTCATCCCATCTGGTGGAGGGAACTCGGCGTAAAAGCCACCTGTCTTTTTGTCTCTGTGTCGTTGTCGCATCGTCCTGTCCGCAGAAGCAATTGAATTGCCTTTACGCGCCAGGAGCACACAAGCCAAGAAGACACGCACGCGGACTCGCATCGCACCTTCCACGCGGACAGGCAGGCCACACCACCAAGCCCCGCATCTCTACATCCATCCCGTCTTTCTCTCTGTATTAGCTGCGTATCCGTCAGTTCGCGTCTTCTTGCATGTCCGCTGCGCACAGAGAGACGACAGGGCGGTCGGACATTATCGGCACCAGCAGCAATAGCACCAGCAGCATGACCTCGGCCTCGCGCAAGCGCACGCTCACGAGCTCCAGCATGGGCCACGTCGCCAACACTACCAGCAGCCATAGCTACAATAGCAATCACCAGCACTACCAAGCGGACGATGCGCTACCTTCGAGCGACGCGAACCTGTCGGTCAAGTCGGTCAAGTCGTCGTCGTCGCGGTCCGGACGGTCCATGCCGGCCACAGCGAGCCTGAGCACGAAGGAGTACCACGAGCGGTGCCGCAAAGTGGCCCACGCGCGCGTGGAGGACATGGTGCTGCGCCACTACAAGTTTCGCACGGAGGAGGCGAATCGCGTGGACCCGAGCCGCTGGAAGCTCATAAAGGAGAAGAACCACATGGTGTGCTACCGCAAGATCGGCAAGAGCGGCGTGGGCCAGGTGCCCGACGTGCTCGCGACCGGTGGTGTGCCAGGAGCGCTCGAGGACGTGCTCCACGGCGTCGTGAACCTCTCGACCGAGGCCATGCAGATCGAGAACGCATACGCGGACGGCGACATGGTGGACAACCGCATCCTCACGACGCTTGTTTCGCCAACGACAAGCGACCCGTTCCGCTCCATGACTATCAAGTGGGTGCTGCGTAACCACGAGGAGCTCTCGCGCCACCGCGACTACGTGTTCCTCGAGTCCACGGGCATCACGACGGCCCCCGACGGCGAGAAGATCGGTTACCACCTCGTGCACTCGATCGCGCTGCCGTCAGCGCCCGAGTTCACCAAGGACACCAACATCATCCGTGGCCAGGTCTCATCCTGTTACGTGTACCGGCAGCACCGGCAGAACGGTGTCGAGGTCTTCTACACGGGCAACCTGAACCCACAGGGCGGCACGCGCGAGCGCCAGGCGCTGACGATCGCAGTCGAGTCCATCATGGCGTCGGCGAGCAGCGTGCAGTGTGCCATGATGAAGAAGCTCGCGTTTTCTTTGCGCACCAAGGCGCCAAGAGAGCAGTCGGCGCCCAAGGTGACCAGTGGCCGCGGCCGTAAGAACACGATCACGGCGTTCATGCGGTCCGCGAGCGTGCCCCCCGAGGAGCGCTCGGCGTGCGCCGTGTGCCGCCGTAACCTGCGGTTCTTTGGCAAAGGCTCGTGTGAGCTGTGCGCGGCGACCGCGTGCGGCCGCTGCCGCGTAACGAAGAAGCTCTTCATGTTCGACCACGGCGTGTTCAACCCTGTTAAGATGGAGTTCTGCACCGAGTGTGTCGTGTCGACCAACACGATGAGCGCATCCTGGGTCGCCACGCGCGAGCTTGAGATGGCGGGCGCGCAGTCGGACGACAGCAGCGACATAAACTCGTCTATCCACAGCAGCAGCCGGCGCGGCTACACAACCAGCAGCGGCAACCGGCTGCACAAGTCTCACTCGGTCGACTCCGAGAGCTCCATGGACGAAGACCGCTACACAATGGTGACGGACTACAGCAGCTCATCCGGGTACGACCGATCGAGCCGCATCTGGCTGCCGTCGGACCGGATCATGCGGCCCACGACCGACATCCTGGCGGCCATCCGCGCCGAGCCCGAGGACGAGGACGCCGTGGCGCACAGCCAGCAGGCGTTCTTCGCCGAAGAGGAGGAAGAGGAGGACGACGGCGAGGAGGCGTTCCCGATCATCGACATGCCCTCGGACGAAGAGTGCAACGACGATGACGATAATGCGGACGGCCACAAGGGCAGTGGGCGTGCGAACCACGCCGTCGACTTGCTCTATCTCTACAAGTAGAGACAACACAATTTTGAGAAGAGAGCCCTCATAGAAGAAGGTTTGGTGATCAGCAACCTGAAAATATTTAAACACAGTTTTGACACACACGAAGGATATTAGCATGGAGTGTGACAAAATGGAGCTGCTCGTTCAATAGACATCGAATAGCTCACCTGCAGGTAGGTCCGCTCATTCACTTGATCTGCTCTCTCTCCTGCTCTGCTCGCGAAGCAGCACGCGCATGCGGTACGCGTACACCTGCCACACGCGCCACTGCTCTGGCGTACTGGAAGCGCGGAGACGTCGCAGCAGCTCCTTCTCATCTTTCGTGAGGCGGTTTTCAGGCTGCGGGCTCTGGTTTTTCATCAGCAGCACCACGATCTCTGCTCCTTGCTCGGTACTATTTACCACAGCAGAGCTCTGTGGACAGCTGTACGTCTCTTGACTGGGTGAGCGCACTGGAAGCTTGGTCTCTAGCGTCGGACTTGGAGCTGACGGAGCGACATGCACTGCTACTTGTTTTTGTTCGGCAGCCTTGGACGAGCGAACGTCACTATGCTGTTGTTGTTCGACGATCTCGACGTCGACGGTCTCTGAGAAGAGCAGCGAGTCCTGTTGACGTCGCTCGGCCTGCTTCCAGCGCAGCTTCATCTCGTGCTCGGGATCATCTCCATACTTGTTGCTATTGTCCGTTGATGCCACAGTCATGACGATAGACGGCTCCACTTCGCGCACGACCACGAGAAACTTGCACACGCTCGGCTCTCGTTCCTGAAACGAATCAACGCCGAGGGTTAACATGACTTGCTCGCACGTCGTCGCTTTATACAGCCAAGTCTATAAATTCGTCTACACACCTGCGGGGACAGCAATATGCTCACGACCACGTGCGCGTTGGGCGGCAGCGCGGCGAACGCCGGCCGCACGCGGAACTTTTTGGACGACGTGCTCTGGATCTTGAACATCGCGTGTCTGTCCGCAAAGCAGTTGCTGATCGTCATGCTCTGCGCGCGGCGGTCCCCGACCACAAACGCCATCGCATGCGGTTTGTGCTGCTCGTACACGACCGCGATGGCCATGCTGTCACGCTTTGACCTTTCAGGGCAACTTCAACGTTCACTGACAAATATAGTGTGACCCACACTATCACTATGCTGGTGCGAATGGCTTGGGTTTCGCCAGAGCAAAGTTGTATCGAAAGTCATATAGGCAATGACTCAATCAACAGTGTGGTCCACGTCAAGCAAGTTTTTTTAACGTTAAATTTGAGTTATAATGTGCATCACATAATGTCGGCACTGTGCGGTGCTGTTGTGTGCTTGATGATGTCAGGCTCTGGTTCTTGAACCTGCCTCAACGATTTCGCTCTTGTGAGCCAGGCAAATGGGTAGATGGAAAGACTGGGCCGACCATGAATATTGTCCATGCACATGTTGCGACAATAGCTTGTGTTCAAGAGAAAGCGAGCTGTTATGTAAAATAATTCAGTTGTGTAATCGAGGTGTTTGCAAAGCAATTCAATTTTGCTTGCATCTGAGATCGAAATGCCCAGCTGCGGGAAGTAACGATCAGCTCAACGGCGTGAGACTCCGTTGGTCTGGATGACTAGTGGGAAAGGTTTGAGCACACGCAATGCGCGCAAATCGATCCTGTTTCGCATGCTCGAGCGCACTGACTGCTGAATAAATATTCACGTCAGCGCGATCCTGTGAGCAACTCTCGATTGCAGCATGCCTTCAATGAAAACCAGGTTTAACCCGAATTAAAAGGCCCATCAGTTTGCGGGAAAATGGCCACTGAAATGGGTCCATAGACGAGGCCGAAACGTCACCTCTGAACCGAATGTTTCCGCAGATTCCAAAATACGATGTCATATATTTTTGCAGCTCACTGTCCAATGACGTCGCAAAGTAATCCACAAAAAGCACACTTTACATCGTTTTTTCGATTCAATGTGTCATCTTGCACACAAAACTCGCTGTCGAAACTCAACCGCTCTTTTACCTAATGCAAGTGCATCCATCCAGACCCAGCGCAACAAACATCCTCCCATCTTTGGCGGGGTTGCCGTCGAGTCGTCGTCACATGCATTCGCCACTCTTCCTTTTTCACAACGACGAAGCAAAAGCCACGCGGCTCGGTGAACGCGCTCCTCATTCTCGATCCAACTGTGTATTGTAGTGTCGTGCGCTCGCTCGAATCGATTGATTGTCTGTGCGTGGGACTGGCCGCCATCCTTCTCACGTTCGCCACTCTGCCACGACAAGCGTGCCCGTTCATTCACATTCCACCCCCGAGAAGCACGCGCTCGTCCGCTTATTGCAGGTCTCGACACACAGATAAGCGACAACTGAGTGACAGGAAGTGAAGCGGCGATGAAGTACCCGCTGCCGAAGAACCTGTTCCCGGCGGTGACGCTCACGGATGGCCAGGAGGAGCAGTACGAGCGCCTCGCGAACTCGCTCGTGAAGGAGACCGTGGCTGACTACGACCACTTCTGGTCGCAGGACCGCCGCGTCGTCGACGTCGCGCGCTGGAAACCCATCAAGAAGCGCGACAACATCGTCGTGTACAAGCACCGCGCGCTACACGGAAGCGCCGCCCACACGAGCGCGATCGCGCGTGGCAGCAGTCGCGGCGCCGTCGCGTGGACCAGTAGTGGTGGCATTAATGATAACAGCAGCAGAGCGCTTGGAGAGCTCGAGCCCGAGGATGTGGACCCGCTCGCACAGACCATCGGGCTCACGTCGTCGGCGTTCTCGATCACGGAGCGCAGCCTGCAGCCCGAGACGACCAACCTGCCCACGCTGCTCGCCGTTGGCTCGATCAAGGGCTCGCTGGACGACGTCATGTACGGCATCGCGTCGCCGAACGCAGCGTCTATGCGCGTCAAGACCTCGTACGTGGACGATGAGATCGTGGACGGCGCCGTGTTGTACCAGATGAAAGGCCCGAGCCCGGCGGAGCCGTTCCGGTTCCTCGGCATCAAGTGGCTCGTCAAGGAGAACCAGGGCGCGGTCAAGAAGTTCGTGCGGCCGCGAGACTTTATCATCCTCGAGTACTCGAGCGTGATGATGCGCCCCAGCGGCGACCGCATCGGCTTCCACCTGATGCACTCGGTCGAGATCCCCACGTGCAGAGAGCTGGCCGACAAGAACATCCTACGTGCCAAGGTCTCGTCGTGCTACCTCTACCGCGAGCTCCCAAATGGTTTCGTGGATCTGTACATGACCGCGAAGGTCGAACCACGCGGGAAAGTGCTCGAGTCCATGGCAATCCGGTCCGCGGCGTCGGCGCTGAGCACCTGCTGGAAGTCCGTCGCGTGCGCACACAACAAGAAGCTCGCGTGGCTCCTGCAGAACGACCAGAAGCCGAGTTTCACGGCGTCCAACAACTTCTATGGCAGCGGCCGCGGCACCACCAACAGTACTGGCTTTGCGACCCACGATAGTTTCCGGGACACGACGATCGGCATCAACCTCGCGAAGAAAGGCTGCGGCGTATGCCGGCGTTCGTTCGGGACGTTCTCCAAGTCGTCGACGTGCCAGCTCTGCTACGAGCAGATGTGCTACCGCTGCCGCGTGTACAAGAAGCTGAGCTCCGAGACGCTCGACACGATGATCACGAAGACGGCCATGGTGTTTTGCAAGAAGTGCATCGCGAGCGTGAGCGACGAGAGCTCGGCCGAGATCGCCAAGCAGGAGATCTGGAACGGCCGCTACCGCTCTCGGACGAGAGCGTCATCTTCGGCGACCTACGCGACGCGCAGCTCGTACGCGAACCCGAGCCTGTACGAAGGCATGTACGACGGCCGGCTGTCGGAGCGAAGCAATTGCTCGTCCATCCTTGGTGAGAAGGACAACGATGACAACGTGAGCGTTGGACGCGCTTCAGTAGTGTCGAGCGCGAGCCGCATGAGCAGTCGACACCGATACACGTCGTCGCCACAGAACAGCAGACGCTCGAGCGTGAAAAAGATCTCCTGGAGTGTGAATGGAGAAGGCGACGGTGGCCCTAGATCCTCGCGAGGCACGACGGCAACGGATGCACTCACACTCATGGACCTGGACCCGACGGAGAACGAGAGCGACGCCCGCAGATCGTCCTCGCCATCGCGGTCTCCAGCTCGTGACGACGAACCAATTCTGCTGCTGAACGAGCCGGTGACGTGCGAGACTCTGCGTGAGATGGACTACATCGCTCCCCCAGCGGAAGGGGACAACGATGATAACGATCTCGAGTCTGTCACAACCTCGTCTGTGTACCAGGAATCAGAAGGCGACCGCATGAGCTACACATCATCGATCGCGCTCATGGACGAGGAGACCGACGAAGACGTCGACAACCCGCAAGTGTTCTACCACCCAGACTTATCCGAGTTCCCCGTCGACGAAGGCAACGAGGACGAAGAAAGCACAGACGACGGAGGTGAGACAGTAAACGAGCATGCTATTGTGGTCCGAGCCAATTCCAGTGGCAACCATGTCATCGATCAGGAGCGCATCACGGAGGTGCATGCGGTCGTGAAGGCCCAATCTGCGCTTTACGACAGAGACTCGACCCCGTCGGTTCAAGGCAACGAGGACGCACAGTCAATGAACCAGTACCCTCGGAAGCAGTCATACCAGATGCAGCTCTGGATGCAGATGAACGACCTGCGCGACACGGCGGAGAACACGTACCAGGTCGCCAAGCGCAACACCGAGACGCTGCTCTCGCAGGGCAATCTGAACAGCGAGAGCTCGCGCAAGTTGCGTTCGTTCTCGCAGCCGTTCCAGTTCAACGTCGTCGGACTGCGTCCAGGAAGATCCATGACGGTCGCGGGTTCGCAGGAGAAGAAGTAAAGAGGGAGAGGAATCATGTAGAGAGAAGGAAGTTCAAGGCGCAAGACGAAGGAGTAAAAACCCGAGCGAGAGTGTGCAGGATGGCAAGTATTTATGTGTGAATTGAAACAAGGTTCAAGTTGCTCAAGCGAGTGAGGGAGAGAGGGAGTGAGAAAAAAGATTGAGAACGGAATGCTTGAAGAGCTCGCGTGGCGACGGGCCTCAGATCTCACGAATTCTTCAAGATCGCATCTTCAACGCGAAGACCAACGCGTTTCAAACGCTATGCGCTCGAGAACACTCGTGCAATGAGGGAATACAGTACGATACGAGCCCCAGCTGGACAAACCTAACCAACCCAAGCGCGTGTTGCGCTTCACAAGGGATTTGAGAATCAACTCACCAGCAAGGCGCAGGAACCGAGTCCAGCTGGAGCAAGCTCGACAAGTTTCCTCGCGATCGCAATATTCTCGACTCTCGCGTTGGTGGGTGCGTCATGGTTGATTGCATGGCAGTCAGGCAAGTATGATTACTGCATTCCAATGGTCACGTATCGAATAGCTCATGCGCATGCCCTCACTAGGTTTGTGTCAGCGAGGTGGTGTCTCAGTGCTGGCTGTGTCAGATCTGGATGCCAGCACATAATTCCGAGAGCCCCAAGCTCGAGTGGCGTGCGTTCCCAGCCAATCCGACGAGGCAAGCCGTCTACAAAGCTCAACTCGGTGGCAGCGGAAGTCGGCGGAAGTCCCAATCTCAGCCCCCTCATCAAGTCGAGTGTTATTTTTTTCGCGCTCACAATCTGTATATTTATGTTAGGGTTGGCTCACATTGTAAGGCGAGCGAGCGAGGAGGCACGTTCGCATAATAATGCGCGCAGGAACGATTCTCCGAGCACGTAGCGAAAGCCCGACGTCCCTGCTGGTAAACCGAATGCTCACTCACCCGCCCATGCTGCTCAGTATCCGGCTGGTGCAGTTCTCTATAGAGCGCCCGTAAGATTAGCGACATTGGGAGGCACAACACAATAGATAAGACCAGCAGGAGAAAACAGCCGACAAGGGTTCAGGAAAAAAGCAATCCGAAGAAGCCACTGCGTGTGTTAAAATGCAGCCAGCAAGCTCTGAAGACGCGAGATTGAAGGGTCAAGTCAACCAACCACCACCGGATCTCTTTCGAAGCCCAGGGTCAGAATCGATTTTCCACGCGAGCGCGCACGCACGTCCCACGAGCAGCTTCGTTCAGTGCCAGCCATTCCACTAGCCCCTCCGTGTTATTCATCAGCACTCAAGCGCCAAGCAAACGATGGGGTTCCCGCTCCAAGAGGACGTGTTCCCGCGCATCCAGCTCTCGGCGCAGCAGTGCGCCGAGTACGAGGAGCTCACGGACCGCGTGATCGATGAGGCGCTCGACGAGTACGACGTGTTCAACCACCAGCACAAGCGCCAGCTGAGCAAGCTTCAGTGGAAGCCCATCAAGTCGCGCGAGGACATCACGGTCTACCGCGAGCGCTGCGTGCGTGGATCGGCCGCAGGAAAGCCACCTACATCCGTGTCTTCTTCATCCAGGGTCTCCACGCACGACTTCACAGCCTCGGGCTCGGCCTACGACTTCACGAACTCAGGCCGAGGCGGCGTTCCACAGCTCTCGCCGTCTGCGAGCTTCTCCTCGGCTTCGTCTGCGTCCACGAACGTCTCAGCCACGCCGTGCGCAGCGCTGGCCAACTCGTCCGAGCGCGGTCTGCCCCGGCTGCTCGCGGTCGGCACGATGGTTGGCACCGTCGAGGACATGGTCTACGGTATGTCGTCACCCAACCCCACGTACGCCCAGGTCAAGTCGGCGTACACCAAGGACGAGATCGTGGACGCCAAGGTGCTGCACGAGATCAAGGGCCCGACGCCGGACGACCCGCTGCGCTTCCTGGGTCTCAAGTGGCTCGTCAAGGGCCACTCGAACGCCATCGGCACGGTCGTGCGGCCGCGCGACTTCGTGTACGTCGAGTCCATGGGCGTTCGCACGCGTACGAACGGCACGCGCGTGGGCTACTTCGTGTTGCACTCGGTGGAGCATCCGGCATGCCGCGAGCTGAACAACCTCTCGATCGTGCGCGCGCGTATGTCGCTCTGTTACCTCTTTAAGGGCATCGGCAGCCGCATCGACGTGTATCTCAAGAGCTTCGTCGAGCTGAACGGGAACGTGACGGACACGCTGGCAGTCAAGACCGTGGCGAACAGTCTGATCAGCGTCGGACGCGCACTGACATCGTCGCACAATCGCAAGATCGGCTGGGAACTGACCAAGCGGCAACTAAACGGCGCCGTCCGCACGATCTCGACGGAGAACGCCAAGGCCAAGACCTGCGCCACGTGCTCCAGGTCGTTCTCCAAGTTCAGTACGATCCTCTCGTGCCGACTCTGCGCGGCGCTACACTGCTCCAAGTGTCGCGACCAGCGGGAGCTCACGATCCCGCGCTGCGCGACCTCCTCCATTTCCTACAGCCGCACACTGAAGCTCGTGACGCGCATAACGGTGAACCTCTGCCGGACCTGCGTCATGCATCACAAGTCCCAGGACACGCTTGAAGTGGCCACACAGGAGATCCTCGCCGGAATGTACGGCTCAATCCCAGCGGAGACCAAGACGCATCCAGTGGTCCCACCACCACGCGAGAAGCCAAGTGCACCAGCACCAGAAACCTCCGCCCCAGAACTAGTGAAGACACCACCAATCTCAGAAGTGCCTCAGACTAACGAGAAGCAGTGGGAGAGCCTCATGCTCCCGTCATCGATCATCAAGCAGGTGAATCTTCAAGACATCGGTGCGACCCTGTTCACTGCGGCCTCGGAATCGACACCCAGCTCGTCTTCTAGCAGCAAGATCCTGAGCCAGCGCGGCCCGCGCACAATCTCCATGGACACGGTCTCGAGCAGCAACATGTCGACCGAGGACCTGAACGACCTCGTGGACATGCTCGTGCAGTCGTCCTCGCCGTCCTCAACCTCGTCGGACGCCTCTGCTTCAGCATCAGCGACTCCGAGTCAAAAGAAGACTCTCGAGATCCCCGAGCAGAGCGAGGCAGTTTATTATGGCGACGATGAGGACGTCGAAGCCCACGGCTTTGAGCGTAAGGACAGCGTGATCGAGCTCAAGCGCGACGACGGCGAGTGGACCCACAGCGCGCGCTCGAACGCCGCGCTCATGAAATCCATGAGCAGCGGCAGCCAGGAGCTCGACTTCTATGCTCGCATCACGGAGCTACACCAGACCGCCGAGAACGTGTACCAGTACGCCAAGCGGACGACTGAGACCGCGCTGATCGCGTCTAGCATGGCTTCGCCGCTCTCGTTGCTCTCGAACCTCGCGATCGACGAAGACATCGAGTAGGAATCAAAACGGACGATCCAAAGCTTAGGCTCAATAGGACAAGGCACAAGCCACAAGCCAGCCACCCAACCCCAATGACTCAAACGAGGGCATCCCAGACAAACAACAACAGCGAGAGCAGCACGACGACGACGATCTTCGTACTAGTAGCCACGTGTACACTAACATAACATGCAGTGAGTATTTACAACAACAGTCAGACAACCCCCACGCTTCACTCACGAGTTAGTAGCGAGAGCGTCAGCCAACAAACCAGGGTGCACTACAACCAACCATTTCAGACATGACAACATTCACACAAAGAAAGCAGTGCAAATATGTTGTAAACCACACAGCTCCAACACTCATATCCTTCTATCAACGACTCTCACATGTACAGGTTCCTACGAGACACTATCAACTGCTGCTATGCTCCTCAATCGATGCTCATGCGATGCGAAAGCGAACGCTGAAGTGCTGGTGCTGCTGGAGGCATCAGCACTTCGGTGCCTCGGGTGGACGTCACGCCCGCAACTGGGTTGCCGTGAAAGAGCGTCTCAGTGTTCTTCTTGGTGAACTGGTACAAACTTTCGGCCTGCAGGTGTAGCTGCGCCATGCGCTTCCACATGGCCTGCTCCTCGGGCGTGCGGCCCTGGACGCTGTCAAGGTACTGCTGGCGCGCAGTGGGAGACACGGCGCTCCAGTCGCTTGTAACAACTCCATCAACGTCAACGAAGTCCAAGGCATCGTCCTCGGATGGACGGACGTCGTCGTCCAGGTTCTCGCAGTCGCCGTCCGAGTAGTACGCGCTGAACTCGGCGCTCTTGGTCGTGTCAGCCATTGAGCTGCCTCCTACATCCTCCGAGTCCGCTGTGAAGACGGTTGATGTGTTGCTAGTACCGACCGTGTCACTGGACGCTCGTGCAGTAGACGCTGTCGAGGCCGCCGACGCCCGTGACGACGACGAAGAGCTATAGAGCGAGCCGAAGCGACCAGACAACACCTCCTGCTGCGCGATATCGAGCGTGCTCTGCTGGCTGCAGTTCGTGATGCAGCCCTTGCAGAGCACGACGCTCTTGAGACGAATGTCCTTCTCGCCGGGACGCGGGAACGCGAGTTTGACGCTCACGCGGCAGCGCGAGCACATAGTGCCGTCGCAGAGTTGACAGCACGCCACGCGGTTGTACATCTTGAAGCTCTTGGCGCACATGCCGCAGTTTGGTGCCAGTTGCTTCTGCTGATGAGCGCCGGCGACGAGACGGCGCTTGTTTTCCTCGCGAGACTTGTGCTTGAGCAACCACACGAGCTTCTTGGACTGCGCGCATACGACGGACTTCCAGCAGCAGAGCAGACCGTTCGCGGCCGAGACGATCGCGATCGGGTCCGCGATCCGGCCGGCCAGCTCGAAGAAGCCTTTCATGTAGATGTCCACGACGTTGTTGGGCAGCTGTCGGAAGATATAGCACGTCGAGAGGTGCGCGCGGATGACGCTCTTCTTGGGCAGCTCCGGGCACGTCGGGACGTCCACTGAGTGCATCATAAAGTACCCGATGCGCTCGCCGCTCACTGGGTGGGTCATCGTGCCCGTGGACTCGAGCAGCACGAGGTCACGCGGCAGCACGAGCGCGTTCACGCCTGGCGGGTTGCCCTTGACGAGCCACTTGAGTCCGAGAAAGCGAAATGGCTCGGCTGGGGACGGTCCGTGGATCTGCGCGAGCACCTGACCGTCGACTACCTCGTCCTGCGAGTAGTACGCCTTGAGCAGGATGAGTCCCGGGTCAGGCGTTGAGATCCCGTACATGACTTCGTCCAGCGTGCCGGCGAGCGTGCCGGCCATGAGCAGCTCGGGCAAATTCCATTCGCCCGCCGGGATCGAGTCCAGGATCGCCGCCGGGAGTGAGGATGAGTGCGAGGACGAGCTCTGGGACGCCGTGGACGCGGCGTGACCGCGCTGCTGCTGCTGCGACGGAGTCATCTCATCGTCACTGGATATGGATTCACTGACCGCGATGCCCGTGGCCAGGCCGCGGTGCACGTTGTCGCCCGAGTCGTACGTGCGGTCCTTGTAGACCGTGATGTTCTCGCGCGACTTGATGACCTTCCAGAGCTTCTTGCTCACCTGTCGCTGCTGCACATCGTTGTAAAGATCGTAGGCCGCGAGCGTGTCGTCCACGAGAGCTTTCGCGAGCTGCTCGTAGCGCGTGCACTCCGTGGGGCTGAGCGCCACGGGCGGGAACATGGGCGCCGTCGTCGGGAACTTCATCGTGCTCTGTGTGGTCTACTCGTTTGACCTGTAGAGCAGAGCCTGAGAGAGAGAGTGAGCTGGCGCTGCTGCTGTTGAAGACCAGATCTCGAGTGAGTGAGAGCACTCGAGAAGGTCAGCGAGCGAGTGAGGATGAATGAGTGCAGATGAGCTCCTCGTGACCATTCGGACTCGATTTTTGATTTGCATGCCCAGGGTGTGAGGGGATGGGGGGTCAGATCACGTGTCCGGTATTTATCCCGAACGGTGTGCGAGTCTGTCGCAGTGCATCTTAGTTTGTCTATTGTTTGTATTCAAGAATGTGTAATAAGGTACTGATTTAAGTAGTCAAGCCTATTTTGAGCAACAAGTTTGGCAAGAAATGTGCCGTGTTTATGCGAGAATCTGGTTGTACCTCAAAGATGAGCTGATATATTATTCTTTTTGTGTGTGGTTTCCGTAATCTCTCGGCGCTCAGTCAGGACGGAACAGTTGGTTTGGCCAGAAAAGCCTTGTTTATCAGGCGATCGAAGTTCAGAATATCGGTCACTCGCGGGCTGCTTCGTGCTCCAGACAATCGATTTTTCTGGCGTTTGTATTGTATTGTCGAGAGAAAGTTGGGCCAAACAGCAAACGAACGAACGCTTGCAAGAATTATGTGTTCTGTTTGTTCACTGTATTTATTCAGAATAAACTTTCTATATTGATCAGTTAAAGCTACAAAAGCTCTAAATTATTAAATAAAACGTTGTATCAATGAAATGTCTAGTCAACAAACTCATGACTCCAAAATAGACAGACTTCAAGTATTTGAATCACACAAACTCACAGTCTTTTTGAATTAATGAGAGAGCATACTTTATACTTTGTATCGATTGTTCAAAACACACAGAGCTATTCTATAAAAGTCATCGTGACGTTTACAGGCTCGTTTCTTGCGCCTCTGGGTCATCGTCAGACACGCACGCCAGGTCTCCGCTCATTAAGGGTAAACCCCGTTCAGCCGAACCGAACCTGGACCATCAAGTTTACGACAGCCTTTCTGTTTAGCAGCTAAACGAAGTGAGGTTGTCTCGGACGGACGTCAACCAACATGCGTAGACTCCTGGTGATGGAGATGACGTGTATGGCTCCAGACGCTTTGGAGTGTCTGAGCTCATTTAGCGGCAGCTGGGGCTCGCAATGGCACCACTCGCAACAGTAGCGAGGCGTGTGCGTTGCGGTCGGTCAACCACCGCTCCACTAAATGCTGCACGCAGCTGCGTGGAGAACAACACGTGTTTCATTACTACGCTCGAGCGCCATTAGATGCCTCATGACCATTCATCCAACGCCGCTGGACCGAACCAATTGCTCAGCTGAACGGAATGTTACACACCCAAGCCGCTGAGTCGCTGACTGGACGAGCAGCTGCAGGCGGTGGTGACAACGCGGTTTTGACTCCCCTCATGACCTGGGTCTGGTCACGAGTGAGTGAGGCAGGCGAGTGACGACCGCTCATTTGATGTACAAATATGTTATAAAATACTCACAACCACACATACGAATGATGACAAGCGAACGACACCATGCATTGGTAAACTAATCGATGCTCATGCGATGCGAAAGCGAACGCTGAAGTGCTGGTGCTGCTGGTGGCATCAGCACTTCGGTGCCTCGGGTGGACGTCACGCCCGCAACTGGGTTGCCGTGAAAGAGCGTCTCAGTGTTCTTCTTGGTGAACTGGTACAAACTCTCGGCCTGCAGGTGTAGCTGCGCCATGCGCTTCCACATGGCCTGCTCCTCGGGCGTGCGGCCCTGGACGCTGTCAAGGTACTGCTGGCGCGCAGTGGGAGACACGGCGCTCCAGTCGCTTGTAACAACTCCATCAGCGTCGACAACCAATGGCTCGGTCGTGGCGGCGGTGAAGGCGTCGTCGTCATCCTCGGGCAGGTCTTCGGGGCTCTCGGGGTCATCGCTCTCAGAGTAATACGAGATAAACTCGGTGCTCCTGGTCGTGTCGGTGACTGAGCTGTTCACTGAGAGCGACGAGAGGTACGCCGCGCCCTCTGAGATTGCACGTGCTTTCTTTCGGTCCTGCGCGTGGGCATGGAGGATTGTGCCTCCAGTGCCGGACACGCTGCTCTGCGCGTACGCCTGCGCCTGCGCCATCAAGATCGAGTTACCATCGACATCCTCCGAGTTTGTGTGCGCATCTACGGGCGCTTCGTTGTTGGAACCGACGGTATCATTGGACACTCTCATAGACGTTGTCGAGGTTGCCGACGTCCGTGAGCCTGGACAGCCGGAGGACGGAACGCTGTAGAGAGAGTCATACCGACCCGAGAGCACTTCCTGCTGCGCGATCTCGAAAGTGCTCTGCTGGCTGCAGTTCGCGATGCATTTCTTGCACACGACAACGCTCTTCAGGCGCACGTCCTTCTCGCCGGGACGCGGGAACCCGAGCTTCATGGTCACGCGGCAGCGTGAGCACATGGCGCCACCACACAATTGACAGCACGCCACGCGGCTGTACATCTTGAAGCTCTTGCTGCACATGCCACAGTAGGGGGCCAGTTGCTGCTGTTGAGGCTGGAAGTTGTCCTGGGACGCCAAGGACGAAACGGAGGCTGTTGAGCCGCCACCAATTCGGCGCTTGTCCTCACGCAGCCGAGTCTTGAGCATCCACACGAGCTTCTTGGACTGCGCGCACACGACGGCCTTCCAACAGCAGAGCAAACCGTTCGCAGCCGAGATGATCGCGATCGTGTCGTTGATCTTGCCATTCAGATCGAAGAAGCACTTCATGTACACGTCCACGACGCCATTCGCGAGCTCCTTGAAAATGTAGCACGTCGAGAGGCGCGCACGCACGGCACCTTTCTTGGGCAACTCTGTGCACGTCGGGACGTTCACAGAGTGCAGGAGGAAGTACCCGATGCGCTCACCAGTGGTTGGGTGGGGCATCACACCCGTTGACTCCAATAGGATGAAGTCGCGAGGTAGCACGAGCGCGCTTACGGCCGCTGGGTTGCCCTTGACGAGCCACTTGAGTCCCAGGAACTTGTACGGCTCACTCGGCGATAGCCCACGGATCTGAGCGAGTATCTGGGCGTCGATCACTTCGTCCTGCGTGTAGTGCGCCTTGAGCAGCATGAGCCCTGGGTCGGGCGCCACTAGGCCATACATGACGTCGTCGAGCGTACCGCAGACCGTGCCGACCATGAGCAGCTTGGGCAAATTCCATTCCTCAGCTGGGATCGAGTCCAGGATAGAAGCCGGTAGCGAGGACGACCGCGAGGACGAGCTCTGGGACTGAGCCATCTCGTCGCCACTAGATACGGCGATGCCTGAAGCCAGGCCGCGGTGAACGTTACCGTCTGGGTCGTAGTTGCGGTCCTTGTAGACCGTGAGGTTCTCGCGCGACTTGACAGTCTTCCAGAGCTTCTTGCTCACCTGCCGCCGCTGCACATCGTTGTAAAGATCGTAGTCCGCGAGCGTGTCGCCCACGAGAGCTTTCGCGAGCTGCTCGTAGCGCGTGCACTCCATGGGGCTGAGCGCCGCGGGCGGGAACATGGGCGCTGTTGTCGGGAACTTCATCGTGCGCTGTGTGCTTGCTCTGTGCTGGACCTGTTGGTGAGTGAGAGAATCGCTGCTGCTGTGGTGATGGAGGCCGGCGCTCGAGTGAGCAAGCAGATCCGGGAATGAAATGAGCTCTTCGTGTTTGATTGATGCTTGAAGTGGGATCTTTGATGGATCTTCTATGGCCACCTGCTGTGGGTGGATCAATTTAATTGAGTCCCGAATGGTCTTGGGAAGTTCGGTTTCAAAATGTGTTATATCAGTGGATTTTGGATCATTTTTATAACAAACAAACAATGTAAATATGCTGTGTACTGCTGTGTAATATGTACATGAATTTGTTATATACAAATTGTGCACTTTAATCATATTTTTATGTATATTTTTGGATATTGATCATTTCGGTTCTTTTTCCTGCGTGCAACTCAGACTTCCGTCGTGACGCGACGCCAACGAGACAGGAGACCAACATGTGACTCGCAACCCGTGAGACCAGATACAATCGGATAGCTGTAGAACAGTCGGATTGGCCCGAACGAGCCATTGGAAAGCAGACCAGGTGTTTACAATTTGCGGGCTCAGCAGTCGCTCCTTGGTACGAAACTTTGCATTAAACAGCGTCCTGAGTGATATAATAGTGGTAAAACTTCGAAGCGAGACTAGAGGTGGACCACTTTCGACCAGATCCATTTCTTGCGCACGGACCTCGAATCAGTGGACTCTTCATTCAATCCATCGCCCGCACGCACGCCCAGTTCGCATGGCTAGCATTGCATCTCATTCCTCATTCGCCCGTCTCCAAGTGACCCAGCACCGACGCCAGGCTTCATTTCCTAACATCGAGCGGGATGCCACGCCTGTCGCCCATATTTGATCCAATGGCTTGACTCGCTCTCTCGGATAACCGAACCACATCCTTTACCGACCGTGTCCGCATACACCTGTGTGAACTCTAGTTTGCAACCTCAGACATTGGCAGTGTCAATGTTGTTGCTGCGCCACAGCACTGCCGGACAGTGACCATATAACCTGGTCTGCTGAAGTGCGCTGTCGAACTGTTCACACTCCCTCGAGTGGCTTGCTGCGGAGTTGCTGAAGAAAAGAAATGGCGCTTGCACGAGCCACTCGTGACGAGTGAGACCGAGCGACGCAGTGGTGGTAACACTCCTTAACGTTCATGTGCCACGTGAAACACCAGAAAGCGTAATCTCACTCTTGTCCACACAATTCGCCACGAAACCTCACTGCGGATACAATGTGTATGCGGAATTAAATGCAAAGCTGACTACTCGAGTATCTTTCCTCTTCGACAAAGTTCGACAAAATTTACTGTTTGCATACTGTGAAACACTTGTTGTATTCGACGTTTTGTTATATCCGACAATTTGAATTTACCAATCAGAACGCTTCGATAAAACACAAGAAACTATTTGTTCTTTCCGACACCATGCGGTTGCTCGTAGCCAATCTCTTGAATTGGTGGATGAGAATTGCTTCGTCTGATGCACTCGTTGCTGCCTCTCATTCACTATCATGCCACGTGGTTGACACAAAGCCACAGAAGACGGAGGGAAGAAGCCACGACAGTACGTAAGGAATGTGCCAACACACAGCTTTCGGCTTGCGGTGGTCGACCACTTCGACGCGCACGGCATGCTCGCGACGCTCGAGAGGTTCTACCCAGACGTTGTCGGCACAGTGAAGAACACGAAGCGAAAGAGCGTGTACCTGTGGGCAAAGAGCAGAGAACAGCTCGGGCGCCTCTACGCGACCTAGACGACAAGAGAGCTGCGCCGCTCGCGAGAAATCTGCACAGCCACGACGCTGTTGCGAGACGCCGAGTTGGATTTGCTCAAGCGGATCAACGGATATCGCGCAGAAGGAGCTCCCATCTCGGCTCTGATGCTGAAACGCAAGGCGCTACAGGTTGACAGCAAGCTTGACGACTCTGCTGCAGTGTTTATCGCTTCGTGGGTGTGGCGACAAGCGTTTCTCCGTCGGCACAAGCTCGCCTTCCGTACAAGAACTCGCCAAGGACAGATCTCGCCTGCTGACGCCAGCGCAAAGGCAGCTGCGTTCTCCTCCGATCTCCAGCGGCGTATGGCTGAGCTCGGTGTCGACGTAGTGTACAGCGCCGATCAAACGCCGGTCTTCTTCGAGCACACTCCGACCAAGACGATAGCGGCCAAGGGAGCCCAGACTGTGTGGGTTCGGACCGGCGGCAAGGCGAAGGAGCGAGTCACGTGTATGCTGCTTGGCGACTCCTTCGGCCACAAGTTCGAGTCGTTCCTTGTTCTGAAGACCACGACCCCTATGAAGAAAGAGACGGCCACAGAGAACAACGCGAGGCGACGCGGCTTCGGCAAGTGACTGTGCGCCAAAGTGCGCGACCTGTAGTCGGCGTTCAGCGTGCAGATCTTCGGCAACGCGACGGCGTAGTGAAACACCGAGATGTCTGTGCGCTTTCTCAAGTACCACTTCGGCGACCGGCGCGGGCGTCAGTTGTCCTCCATCCTCCTGCTGTGGGACGACTTTTTTGCACACTGGTCGGACCGAATGCGACAGTGCGCTGAAGAGCTAGGCGTGGCGCTCATGCGAGTGCCTCCTGGTTACACTAGCGTTTGCCAACCTGCTGATGTGTCGTAGAATGACCCTCTCAAGCAAAGGCTACGTGTTCGGTGGGCTGGAATGCCTCACCAGTAGATTGACAGCCACCTCAATGACAGTGGTGCGTTCAAGCTTGTCCCGCCCACGCGCGACAACGTGGTAGAATGGCTTGCTGACGTGTGGTGAGAGCTCTCTTCGACGACAATTAGCAGAGGTTTCTCTCCTATTCTAACTGAGCATGATATGTCCGAGTGCGATCAGGTGTGTTTCAACACCCTCGCAGCTTGTCTCAAAGGGACACAGCTTCTCGACCGTGATGTTGGCACTGTTTCTGTTGACAGCGACGTTGTTGATGGTATTTTGGAGTGCTCAGTATAAATGACCGAAAAATACATGTTAGATTTGGTTCTTCACACAAGCAGAACTGAAAGATATTTAACTTACCATTGGATGTGCGGAGCATTAACGGGGTTTGAACTCGCGACATCCCTGCTCGCCGAAGCGCCCTCAATACTACTATGTCCCAAATTAACGTGTGCACTTCAGGAGAATGAATGCACTGACCGCAGTTTTTTCTTTGGTGGCAACGATCGCCACCATGCAAAAGCCCTTTTCAAACGCTATAATCACTCAAGTGCAGCGCATTTTTAACTGTGCTATCGCGCACAGTCTGGACGCTCAAACATTGGCGCTCCGACACAGAGCTTCTTCATGGCTCCTTGAAGCTCGTAAATCTCTTCGTTCAATAAATGCGTGTGCCGCCAGCAGTTGTCAATCGTGGTATTGGTCACTATCGCCCACGCTTGCTGCGCCCACCGCATCACCATAAGCACGTTGACGTCAAAGAGGAACTTGGTGTGCTCACAGATGCTCTCTTTACCCACCACAGCAACGCACTCAAGAAGATTGTCGAGCTGCCTGACGTAGTAGTGGTGCTTTTGGTGGTTGATTTGCGCCTTGAAGGACTGGATTATTCCCGCATTTTGTGCTGGAGGTGTGCGGTTGTGTTCGGCGGCAGCATTTGCACAACATCACTGGACGGTGTTTCGTTGATGCGGTGGCACGATGCGTTGTCAAGCAGGAGCAGCACCTGACGCTGCTCGTCTCTCATTTGCGCGTTAAAGCGCTCAATCCACAAACGAAAGAGCAAGGTGTTCATCTAGCCCTTTGGCACACTTGTATACTCCACACTCAGCTCTTTCCCGGTCTTGCCGCCAAAGCAGCGCGACTGTCGCGCAGTCCCCACAAAAAGAAGAGGGACTTGTAGGCTCCATCCGCGTTGCTAGCAAGCACCACCGCCAAACGCTTCTTCACCTTCTTCCGCCCTGCGATCGTGCTCTTTGAGATAGAGGTTGTTGGCAGCATACAGCAAAAGAAAGCAGTCTCATCAATGTTAAACGTGTCTCTTTTACTGTACGCGCTCGTAATTTGCTGCAGTTCAAGCCGCCCTTTCCCAAATGCTTCGGAGCTTACGAACACAGCTTCTCCGTGGATGTGTCACAACTTGAGCCCGTGGCGCTTCTAGAGCTTCTACAGCCAGCCCTTTGAAAACACCAGCTGCTCCAGCGCTTTGTTGGTGGGCGAGGTCGAGTCCTTCTCGGTTTTATCATGAACCATGTTCGCCTTTGCTCGAATGGTGGCGCCGCTGCCAAACGGCAGCTCCAGTTGCTCGCACCGACTGATCCAGAGAACGAGCTCCGCTTCCAAACGAGGGCACGTCACCTGCCGAAGTGTCTTTGTTGTCGTCGGGATCACTCTGTCTGCGTGTGCGTCCTTCTTGAATAGCACCTGGAGCGTTGCTGGTGATGGTGGGAGCGCCAGCTGAAGCTCTTGCTGAGCCCACTCACACAAAACACGTAACGACTTCTCTGGGTGTGCTTGGTTGTGGTCGAACAGCGCTTGCTTCTGCTGGCGGTTAAGGCAGATACGCGACGTCTTCTTCGCCATCCTCACTTGGCAGTTGTTGAGCTCGCTTTGTGTAGTGCTAAGCAGTCTGCGCGTGCGCGCCATTTTTTTTAACCCTTTCAGAGTGATTGGCGTATTTTCAGAAAACTGGCTGAGAAAGAATGTTTGTCGATATTAATTTTTACTGGTGTTTACTACTGGGAGGGAGGCCTGTATTGTAGAAATACTGAAAAAGACCAACACTCACTACGACACAAAAATGTACCCACCCAAATGCATTTCAATGCAAGTGACGCACAGAAAGAACTCTGTTTCTTTCCATCGACCTACTCCAGTCGATCAGCAGCACCTTCGTTCATTTCCAAACGTCCACTCTACCCCACAAGCCCCAGATCCAGCGCATCAGTCTAGACACTCACCCACAAGCCTCACACACAACCAGTCTCACAACAGCAGCCATGGTCGCGCCCAACTCGCACTACTGCCAGATCTGCTTTGACGAGATCCCGCAAAAGGACGCAGCCATCACGACGTTCTGCGGACCAAAGTGCCCGGCGGTCTTCTGTCGCGAGTGCCTCGTGCACCACCTCTCGGTCGCACTCCAGGTCGGCTACGTCGGCGCACTGCCGCGCGTGCGCTGTCCGATCTGCCTCGTGTGCGTGAACAAGTCCCAGTGGAACCGGTACATTACTCTGTCGACACAGACGGCTGACGGCAAGTGGCTGCTCTGGAACCGCTACCAGTCGCTCTGCGAGCAGGCGTGCACGTTCCGTACGCCCTGCTGCCACAACTCGAGCTACGTGCACATGCCCGAGGCGTATGACACACCCGGAGTCAAATCACCACCGCAAATCGTGATGCTCAAGTCGCAGATCGCACCACTGCGCAAAGTCTGCAGACAGTTTGGGCGCCACAAAATCACTGCGAGGGACCTCATCACGTACATCGCCGACACGTTTGCATCTCCCGAGAAGTGCAACGTGGTCTTCCAGAACGTGCTCGTACGTCTGCTGGATGAGGAGCGGCGCGCGACGCTGTTGCTCTCGTACCACGCGCTGCATCGCGTCGTGATCACGCGGTGCTGCGGCTGGCGCACGTGTTTCAACTGCAAGCGCGCGTTGCCAATCGAGACTGAGGGTTGTGTGTGTGAGAAGGAAGAGGACGTGATCGACGAGGAGACTGCGCTCGTACAGTGCCGCAGCTGCCGTGCGATGCTCGTCAAGGTGGACGGCTGCGACTCGGTCCACTGCCTCTGCGGCTTCTGCATGGACTGGCAAGACGAGCTCCGGTACCGAGACGAGCATAAGAAGCAGCTGCTGCCCGTGGACCCGTTCGACACGACCATGTTCGAGCACTGGCTCAACTGGCACAACCGACTCGTGGGCATGTTTGACGAGCTCCAGAACGCAGCTCGCGTCAAGATGCAGCTCAAGTCCTTGGTCAAGAGCCATCCGAACTTCGTGCCGGTGCTGCGACGTTTGATCTGGTGGCGTCGCTTCAAACAGCTACACCGTAGTGAGCTCTTGACGCAGACCGTGCGAGCCAAGTACATGGACCGCGTGCTCGTGCCTCTCGTGCGGCTCGTGCTGGTGAAGCGAATCATCCAGCACCGGATGAAGAGCCGCGTACTGAAAGAGCTGTCTGAGGTCGTGCGAAGGCGCTTCGTCACGAGTGAGATCGCCAAGAAGCAGCCGGTGCTCGCGGCATTCATGGCGCGCGTGACGAGAGAGCGCCGCAACAAGCGCGTAATGGATGAGCTCAAGCACAGGGGCTTCTGGAAATTGTACGCAGAGACCCACGAGCACGAGCAGCAGCAGCTTGTGAGCGAGGAGAGCGCGTTTCTCTCACTCTTTAACGTCTGCGGCAGCGGTGGTGAGGAAGAAGAAGGCGAGCGTCCCCAGTCGGGGTGATCTTGCAAGGCTCTTCTTTTATCTTCTTGTATGTCTCTCTTTTGAAGCAAGAGTGTCTGTTCACTATCATGTTGCTTAAAGGCCGATGAACGATGAGTTCGTCCTCACTGTACATGATAGAAGGCTCTAGGATAGTAGCATTGGTCCGTCTAATGAATGAGCTCTGCTCTCCACTCGTACGTGGCCCAAGACTCAGCGCAAATCAACTGGTTACTCGCTTGCCTCTGCATCTAGTGACTCAGTTGTTCTTCAGAAGGCAAACTGGCATAGTGGGCAGGTTGCATCGCTCAATTTGTGTATGAACTCGTGAGCCATCGGAGCTTTCGCTATGAGTCAATCACCTGCTGCTGCTGCGGAGCACGATTGTGCTCACCGCCTTTCATGACCACCACTCACGAACTACGTGTCTCGTGCAGTGTGGAATCCGACAGCCAACTAGAGCTGTAGGCACGTACGAGTAGATAGATAGACATCCTGCAAAGTTGCTCTGTCTGCTCTGGAAGATGCAGTGGCCATCAAAGAGGTCCAGACACTCACACCAACATCCGACCAAAGTTAACCAGTGGAGAGTGTGTGGTATCTGCTGATTACGCTTCCACAAGCGGTACGCAGTGGGTGTCGGCAGGTGGTGCACCTTGGGTGCGTACGACTTGACGCGCTCAGGAGACTGTCGCTGCTCGAGCTCTTGTTCGTCTCGAGTCCCTTGAAGCGGCCCACGCACTCTCTTGGCGGCACATGACCAGTACTGCCCGTGACAGGGCTACACCCTGTCAGCGGCCATAGTCAGCAACGTGCCACAGCGTCATTCAACGCACGCCACACGCTTGCAGCGCTCGTGCAGACCGAAAGTCACCAAGAGAGTGCTCCCATCCTTGTCGTCGTCCACCGGTTGTGCCGGTGCAACAATGTCCTGAATGACCGGGTTCTTGATACTCGGAGTCTGGTGACCCGCCTTCAAGAGCGAGGGCGTGAATGCCACACACACATAGTGAGTAGGCTGTCAAGACGACCGCCACTCACCAACCTAAACGCTAAATCCTCACATCCATTCGCATCCACATCTACCACCAAGCGCACAGGCCACCGCCGAGCCACCACCCAAGCCAAGCCCCACCAGTCACCATGGCCAACAAGAAGTAGTAGAACGCCAAGCAGGGCACCAAGGCCCAGCTAGAGAAGAAGTCTGCCGCCAAGGAAGCCCCTGTAGCGCAGGACAACAAGAAGGGCGGCAAGAAGTAAACCTTCAGCTTAGTATTTAGACTTCGAGGCTGCGTCTCTTTAAAAATGAAATTGCCACAGCATTGCTTACTTTGTCGAATTGGTTTCTTCTCCCTTCGCACAAATGTGTGGCTGGAGATAACCGATCATCAACGCGCAATGGGCTCCCGATTGCCCACTACTCATCATTGCACGGTGAATGAAGCATCGATGATGGAGATCAGTTCAAGTCTCTCACTCTCTCTGTATAACTCTAGGACCGAAAGTGCATCACTGGCGTCGATGGCACTCGAAACATACCCGAGGTCTGCGGCTGAGCTCCTGCTGCTGCTGTTGCAAGGCCACCTCCGTGCGAGAGGAGACTTCGTGTGCTTTGGCCCGTCAACGTGAGCTTCGGTGGCGAGAAAGACATCGGATTGCCACTCGATGCCAGGATCTTGGACGCCGACATGGCCAGCTCCGTCTTGATGCGGTGCTTGGCGGGACTGCGTTCCAGCTGCTGAAAGAACTTGGTCAGGCACTCGAGCATGTGGCTCGCCTCTTTTTCTCTGTCGCCACTGCTGCTCAAGTCGATCTTGTTGTTAGCGTCTATCGTTAGCTCAGGAGCCTTCACCTGGACCGATAAGCTGGGCACAGCGCGCCACACGACACCTCCTGTAGACCCACCACCACCATTACCAGTCAAACTGCCACCACCACTACTACTGGGCGTGGGCTGGAAGCACGCGAGCATGACGAGCAGCTGCTGGAACTTCTCGAACGAGATTATCTCCGTGTGCGCGTTGCCGCTGATCCAGTTGACGGCCTCGTAGAGCTGGTGCAGCGCCGGTAGGTTGCCACTCAGCAGCAGCCCAAAATCGAGCGTGAAGTGACTGAGGCAGCGGAACGAGAGCATCTTGAGCTTGGGCTCCTGGCTCGAGTAGTGTCGGTGGATTTGCTGGATGAGCTGCCGGTGAGTCGCGAGCAGCTCTTGGATCGCAATTGATCCTGCGACCTGCAGATCGAGCTCCTTGCACTCGCGGATCTGCGATACGAGCTTGGCACCCAGACGCAGCGTGAGCGGCAGCAGGAATGTCGAGAGAAACCATTCCTCATCGTCCTCGATTTCTTCTTGTTGCTGCTGTTGTTGGCTCTCGACCTGAGTCACGACGTGGTCGCGCACGATCTGCATCGCAGTGGTGAACCCAGCGAGCATCAGGTGGTTCCCTGTAGTGATAGTCTGTGAGGCTGCCAGTTGGTGATGGTGGAGAGGAGAATGGCTGGCATTGGTAGGTGATGGCGGGAACGAGGGGATCGATGAGGCTGCCTCAATAGCTTCAGCACGAGCTGCCTGTGCGAAGATCAGGTCCACAATGTGGAGCTTCAGTGGTGCAGTCACTCCACTGGCAGCTCCACTACTGGAGCCCGACGGGATGATGGCGGCGTCGCGCAGGAAGATGCGGAATTGGCTCTTGCTCAGGCCATTGGCGACCAGTGGGTCCACGAGCGCCGTGTAGTAGTGGAAGAGGCAGTTGCAGAAACGCTTCTCGGTTGTCATTACCTGCAAGTTGCGCACGCCCTGAAGCTTCATGTACGTGCTCAGGAAGATATCGAGTGCCGGCTCCTTGGCGCAGATCTGCTCGAGCTTCTCGTCGCTCGCGGACGCCGTCACGTACACGCTCTTGCCATTGGAGCTACTGGCATTCTTCGACGCCGGCGAGACCTTCATCATCATCGACTGCTTCTTGCGCCGCACGAAGGACGAGCGCGGCAGCAGCTGCTGCAGCCGCGCCTGCTCCTCGCGCTTCTGCATCTCCTCGCGACGCGCACGCAGGTGGCACTTGTAGTTCTCGAGTGTCTGGCGATGCGCTGCGATCTGCCGGTGCTTCTCCCGAGCGATCGCCGCCGCCAAAGCGTTGCGCGACCCGTCAAGCTCGTCCCAGATGCGCGTAGCCTCCTGCGCAGCGTGCGCGCCCGACGCGCTCTGCAGCTGCTGCACGGCATCGGGCTCCTCCCACTGCGACTGGCCCGTGCGCGTGTTCTTGTAGTAGATGGCCCTAGAAGCAGGGTCCTGCACGGCCGTCCACTCAGTCGCCTTGCCCGTGACCACGCACACCGTCTGCTTCTTCTTCTTGACCCAGACGTACTCGCTGCCGTCGTCGTCCTCATTAGCCTGACCATGACCATCACTCGCTGTCTGTTGTTGATGCTGGTGCTCGTGCTGTCCGTGTGTGGACACTTGAAGTTGCTGGTTGTCCACCTCAGGTGGACGCCCTTGTTGTTGCTGTTCTTGTCGTTGTTGAAGCTGTGGGGTAAAGCCGGGCGGGACTTCCCACTGGCACTTGCCCGAGAGGTTGTGGTAGTAGAACGGCTGGCCGCTGTCATAGTCCCAGCATTCGATCCAGCCCTTGCCCATCGAAGGCATGACGTCCGCATCGCCCGTGGCACCCAAGCCGCCATCACTAGTGGTATCGTGTTGGTTGCTCTCAGCACTCTCACCATCAACGCCAGCCATCGCGTTTGCCGGTGCGTACCAGGTCGTGGCCTTTGCAAGCTCCTCTTCAGCGCGCGAAAGGATCTCGACGCACTTTAAGTGTCCATTGGCGGCCGCGAGATCCTTGGGCGTGAGCGCCTTGCCGTTTGGCATGAGCGGGTCGGCGCCGTACTTGAGTAGGACCTCGAGCGCCGCGACGCTCCCGTTGCAGGCCGCGGCGTGGATCGGCCGGTCGCCGCGCTGGTCCTCCTGCTCAAGCATCCAGGACCGCGTCTCGTGGTTCCACGCGCAGAGGAACTCGACGCAGAGCGCCCGGTCACGTGCACTCGTGACGAACAGTGGCGTGCGGCCCAACTTGTCACCCTGCAGCAGGTCGTCGCCAAAGCTCAGCAGCAGCGCGAGGCAGTCCTTGGTCTTGGCGATGTGCGACGGCTTGAAACCCTTGGCATTGCGTCCGTGCGGATTCGCGCCGGCGTCCAGCAGCTTGGCGAGGCAGTCGTGCCACCCAAAAAAGCAGCAAACGTGCACGGGCGTGTCGAGCTGCTTGTCCGGCAGGTCGCGCCAGCTCGCGCGATGCACCAGCAGGAGCGCGACGCAGTCCAAGCGGTTGGCCGCGCACGCGTAGAAGAGCGGCGTACGGTGCTTCTTGTCGAGCTCCTGGCGCTTCTGAGTCTGTTGCTGTTGGTGTTGCTGGATGGTGTTGTTTTTATTGGTTCGCTCGGCATCTTCGATCAGAAGCGCCTCGAGGCACTCGGCGTGGCCCGAGTACGCGGCGCAGTGCATGGGCGGCATCTCTTTGTTAGATGTGCACTTTTCACACGCGTCAGCGGGATGCTCGTTCACTATCGGAGCTGCTGTCGAGTGCTTGGGCGATACTCTGTTGCCTGAAGCATTACCACTGGCGATTGCTGGTAGTGGCGAGAGCTTGTGCGGCTTGGACGGACTCGATCGAGATACTGTGACTGAGCTCTCGCTTGTCGCCGACTTGACCTCTTCCTGGCCACTCGAAGCCTCTCGACTGCTCCTCGTGGGAGACGATTGCCCGTGCTGCTGCTTGTCCACCATGTTCTTTGCCTCCAGAGAGCTGAGCGCCGAGTGGGACTCGATGCGGTACATGCCCTTGGTCGTCGGAGGAGGAGCATCGTGGAAAGTGTCTTCACGCCCTGCATCCGAGCCATCGTCCTTGGTGTACCCCTTCGCAGATGGATGCTTGCTGTTGTTGTCTCTACTCGGTCGCTTTGCATCCCCAGTAGTATTAGCGTCGCTGTTGGCCTCGTCGTCGTCCTCGTCGTCTTCGCCGTCGGCCACTTTGCCGTCGATGAGCTGGTCATCGATGAGCTGCTCGGTCGAGATGTCGTGTGAGAGGCGCGACACGAGCCTCACCGATGGCTGCTGCTGCTTGAGTCGTGTCGAGAGCAGCTGCGACGGAGGCAGGGCCGCTGCTGCTGCCGGCGCTGTCGAGGTACCAACTAGAGGAACGACAGTGACAGTGCTGCTCGCTGCGGACGCTGAGTGCTCTACAGTGTGAGGAGCTTCGCGGTCGCGCACTCCAGTGTGCGGACGCGGTGGCTCAGCGGAAGCAGTGGCAATGGGGGTGCTGTCCACGTACACCTTGGATGACGGCTTTTTCGCATGCCTGGCCTGGTGGTGACGATCCATTGTACCCGTGAACTCTGCAGTTGTGAGTGGTGCTCATAGACCATCAACGTCGCGACAAGATTCAGCATGCACCAATGAGGGACGGGAAGGGATGAAAGGACGCGGTGGTTACAACCTCAGGCTCCGGAGGCGGCCAGCGATTCTCAGGTAGGATTCACGACAGCGCTGCAGCTAGAGCTGCAGCGCTATAGAGTGCATGCGGCAAATACAAGTGAGACCGGCTCGACTGGGATCCCACGTCACTGCATCTGACCACCACTCACAGGCGTGTGTTCGTTTGACACCATCACTCACGGCTACGAACGAGCTCTGCTCGCCGCACGATGAGAGACGTGAGCGAGTACTAACACTTGCGCTCAAGCTTCAGACAGCGTACATGAATAATAAGCTACGTATGTTTCGAATAATGATGATAAAGGCTTCAATGCGTTTGGTCTGAGCTCAATGGTTTGATATATTTATCAAGGGTATGTGCTAGAGCGAAACCCCCTCTATAAAGATCTAATAGCAATGGAGTGAGGATCCCATTTCTACTTCTTGCCTCCCTTCTTGCCGCCCTTCTTGTTGTCTTGAACTGGGGCTTCCTTGGCGGCTGGCGCCTGCTTCTGTGCTGGAGCGGCGGCCGCGGCGGACTTCTTCTCTGGCTGGGCCTTGGTG